>JAMYXO010007024.1:0-12695 GCA_033310375.1 Conus canariensis | reverse complement strand
AAGAGAAAAAAATAAAATAGAACAGCGTAAAATCGATGACAGAAAAAAGAAGGTGAATGACAATGAAAATAAATAGCCCGGGGAAACAGAGACAGAATGAAAAGGGGTGAATGACAGAGCATGAAAATAACGCGTGGGAAGACAGATGACAGAAAATAGAAAAGCGCCAAGAATGAAGAGACAGAAAATAAACAGCGGGGAAAAAAGATGACTGAAATAAAACGGTGGGAAGACGTGCCCAGAAAAATGAAAAGCGTGGGAATGACAGTTGGACAGAAAAAGACAGGGGGGAAAATTTGCAGGAGGGGGGGAAAATGAAAGCGGGCAGAATGCAGAGACTAAAATGAACACGGGAAAATGCAGTACAGAAAAAAGACGCGGGGGGGAATGAAAATGAATGAAAATAGAACCCGGCAGAATGACGAGCATGAAAATGAACCCGGGGAAATGAAAGTGACTGAAATAAAAACAGCGTGGGAAGACAGAGCCAAAAAAAGAACAGCGTCAAATGACAGTGACATAAAAAATAGAACGCGTCAAAATGACAGTTGACAAAAAATGAAAACCGGGGGATGACGATGACGAAAAGAACGCGTCAGAATGACAGGAATAAAAAGAACAGCGTGGGAATGACAGATGACAAAAAATTTAGAACACGGGGAATGCAAGACATGAAAATAGAACGCGTGGGAATGACAGAGACATAAAAAGAAAGCTGGGAATGACAGATGACATGAAAATAGAACAGCGTAATGACAGTGACATGAAAAAGAAAGCTAAATGACAGATGAAAAAAATGACAGCGGGGGAATGACAGATAAATAAAAAATAGAACAGGTAAAATAAAAGATGACTGAAAATAGAACAGCGTCAGAATGACAATGACATAAAATAGACAGGTCAGAATGACAGATGAATGAAAAATAAACAGCGTGAATACAGTGACTGAAAATAGAACAGCGTAAATGACGTGACAAAAAAATAGAACAGCGTGAATGACAGAGAAGAAAATAAACACGGGGGAATGACGAGACATGAAAATAGAACAGCGTGAAGACAAAATGACATAAAAAAAAAACAGCGTGGGAATGACAGATACATAAAAATTTTTAAAAAATAAAAAAAATTTTTTTAAAATTAAACCCCCAAAACCAAAAATGAAAGGTGAATGACAGATGACATGAAAATAAAACAGGTCCGAATGACAGAAAAAAAAAAAAATAAAAAAAGCGTGGGAATGACAGATGACATGAAAATAGAACAAAGCGTCTAAAAATAAACCTAAGGTTTTACATGAAAATAGAACGGGGGGAATGAAAAGTGACATGAAAAAAAGAACAGCTTTGAATGAAAGTTTGCCCATGAAAAAAAAACAGCGTGGAATGACAGATGACATAAAAAAAAACACCCGTGAAATGAAAAAGTTTGCTTTAAAAAAAAAACGGGCGTGGAATGCGATGACATGAAAAAAAAACACCCGGGGGGAATACGATGACAAAAAAAAAGAACGGGGGTGGAATGAAAAATGACAAAAAAAAAAACAGCGTGGGAATGACAGTGAAAAAAAAAATAGAACACGGGGAATGACAGATGACATGAAAAATTAAAAACAGGTGGGAACTGACAGATGCATGAAAATAGAACAGCGTGGAATGAAAGATGGAGCATTAAAAATAGAACAGCTGCGTCACAATGACAGATGACATAAAATAGAACAGCGTCAGAATGACAGATGACATGATAATTATGAAAAATGGAAACATGAAACCCCCCCCCCCCCCCCCCCCCCCCCCCATCTTTCTCTATTTTCATGTCATCTGGGTCATTCTGACAGCCTGCCCTTCTATATTTCTACTGATCATCTGTCATTTGAACGATGTTTGCTATTTTAATGTCATCCTAGTCATTCCCACAGCCTAGTTCTATTTTCATGTCACTTCTGCTCTATTCCCACGCTGTTCTATTTTCATGTCATCTGTAATTCTGACGTATTTGTTCCTATGTTCACCCCTTGTCATCTGTCTTTCCCACCGCTGCTCTCATGTTTCTATGTCATCTGTCATTCTGACCGATAACATGTTCTATTTTTATGTCATTAACCTCGTCATTCCCACGTGTTCTATTTTCATGTCATCTGTCATATTACACACGCTGCTCTCCGATTTCATGCTCATCCTGTCATCCCACGCTGCCTCTATTTCATGTCAATCTGTCATTTCCCACGACTTAGCTCTATTTTCTATGTCATTTGTACATTCTGTCGCATGTTCTATTTTATTGTTCATCCTGTAATTCCCACAGCCCCTGATTCTATTTCATGTCATTCTGTCATTCTGACGCCATGTTGTATTTTTCATGTTCATCTGTCATTCCCTCGCATGTTCTATTCTTCATGTCCTATCTGTCATTTCCCACGCTGCTCTATATTTCCCATGTCATCTGTCATTCCCACTGCCCTGTTCTATTTTCATTGTCCATCTGTCATTCCCACGAATTAAAATTCTATTTTTTTCTCATTGTCTATCTGTCAATTACTGACGCTGGGCTTAACTCAATTTTGCACTGTCCTAGTCATTTCTGTCATATCCCACGACACTGTTCTATTTTTATTGTCATCTGTCATTGCTTATGACGCCAGTGTTTACTATTTTCCATGTCCCATCTGTCATTCAGCACGCCTGTGTCTATTTTTCTGTCATCTGTCATTCCACACGCGTCTGTTCTATTTTTTATGTAATCTGCTCATTCTGACGCCCCCCCAGCCCTTCTATTTTCATGTCATCTGTCATCTTGACGCCTGTTCCTATTTTCATAGTCATCTGCTCCATACCCACGCTGTTCTCATGTTTTATGTCATCTCGTCATCCACGCTGTTTACTATTTTCATGTCATCTGTAAATTACCCACGCCTAGTTCTAATTTTACATAGTCATCTGTCATTTACTGACGCTGTTCTATTTTTCAATAGATCATAACTTGGTCATTCCACACTGCTGTTTTCTATTTCCTCCATGTCATATGTCATTCTGACGATGTTTTCTATTATTGATGTCATTACACTGTCATCCACGCTGTTCTCATTTTCATGTCATCAGTCATTTGACCGCTGCTTCTCATTTCATGTCATCCTGTCATTCCCACGCTTGTCCTTATTTTCATGTAAATCTGCTGGCCATTCCCACGGTCATAGTTCTATTTTCAATGTCATCTGTCTATTCCCACGCTGTTCTAAGTTTTCATGTCATCTTGATCATTCCCACTAGCCTGCTCTATTCTCATGTACATCTGTCATTCCCACGCTTGTTCCTATTTTCATGTCATCCTGTCATATCCCACGCCTAGTTCTTATTCTCTCGCATGTCATCTGTCATTCTGTCAGCTGCTCAATTTTCATGCTCTCTGTACAATCCCACTGCATTGTTCTATTTTCATGTCATCTGTCATTCTGGACGCCTGCATTCTATTTTCATGGCATCTGTCATCTCACGCCTGTTCTATTTTCATGTCATCTGTCATTCACACGACCCTGACTTCTATTTTTCCATGTCATCTGTCATTCCTGACGCCTGTTCCTATTTCATGTCATCTGTCAATTCCCACGATCTAGTTCTATTTTCATGTACATTCCTGTCTATTTCCCACGCTGTTCTCATTTTCATACGTCACATCTGTCTATATCCACGCTGTTTTATTTTATGTCATCTCGTCATTCTGACGCTCGTTACTAACTTTTCATGTCATCTGTCATTTATGACATGCTAGTTCTTATTCTCACATGTCATCTCTGTCTTACCCACGCCTGTTGTATTTTCATGTCTATCTGTCATTCTGACGCTGTTCTATTTTATGTCATCTGTCATTCTCACGCTGTTGTATTTTCATGATCATCCGTCTTCCCACAGCTCGTTCTCATTTTCTTGTCATCTGTCATTCCCACGCCTGTTGTTATTTCATGTCATCTGTCATTCCCACGCTGTTCTATTTCATGTCCATCTGCTCACTCTTCCCACAGCCTGTTCTATTTTCATGTAATCCTGTCTATTAACTGACGCTGTTCTATTTTTTTTTTTTTTTTTTTTTTTTTTTTTTTTTTCATGTCATCTGTCATTCTGACCGCCTGTTCTATTTTCATGTCCATACATGTCATCTGATCGCTGTTCTATTTTCATGCATACTGCTCCTATTACCCACGCTGTCTCCTATTTTCATGTCATCATATGTCATTCCCACGCCCTTGCTCTATTTTCATGTCATCTGTCATTCCCACGATGTTCTAATTTTTCATGTCATCTGTCATTCCCAGCTGCTGTTCTATTTTTTCATGTCATCTGTCATTCCCACGCCATGCTTCTATTTCATGTCATCTGTCTTATTCCCATCTGGCCATCTTCGTTCTATTTTCAATGCTCATCTGTCATTCTGACGCATATTCTATTTTCATGTCATCTGTCAATCCCCACGCTGTTCTCACTTTTCATGTCATCTGTCATTCTGACGTGATTCTATTTTCATGTCATTCTGTCATTCCACGCTGTTCCTATTTTCATGTCATCGTGTCATTCTGACGCTGTTCATATTTTCATGTCATCTGTCATTCTGACGCATGCATTCTATTTTCATGTCATCTGTCATTCACCACTCTGCTTCTATTTTCATGTCATCTGTAATTCCCCACAGCTTGTTCCTATTTTCATGTCATCTGATCATTACTGACGTCTGTCTTTTTTTTTCTACCTTTTCATGTCAATCTGTCATTTCCCACGCTGATCTATTTTCCCAAGTCCTACTGTCATTCCACGCTCGCTTGTTCTATTTTCATAGTGCATCATGTCATTCTGACGCTGTTAACTATTATCATGTCATCTGTCATTCCCCCCGCTGTTCTCATTTTTCATGTCATCTGGCTCATTCTGAACGCTTTTCTATTTTCATGTCATCTGGTCATTCCACGCCACTGTTCTATTTTCATGTCCATCTGTCATTCTGACGCTGATTCTGATGTTTCATAGTCATCTGTCATTCTGACGCCTGCTTCTAATTTCATGTCATCTGTCATTCCTGACGCCCCACCCACTGTTCTATTTTTCACTGTCATCTTTCATTCCTGACCAGCTTGTTCTATGTTATCAATGTCAATCTGTCATTCCCACGCTGCCTCTATTTTTATGTCATCTGTCATTCTGACGCTATGACTGTTCTTTTTTCATGTCATCATAGTCATTTCCACGCTGTTCTATTTTCATCTGTCAATCTGTGCATTCCAACAGCTCTTTCTATTTTTATGTCATCCTGTCATTCCCACAATGTTCTATTTTTCATGTCATCTGTCATTCCCACGCATGCTAACAATATTTTCAATAGTCATCTGTCATTCCCACGCTGTTCTTATTAATTTATCGTCATCATAGTCATCTTGACGCTGTTCTATTTTCATACATCTGTCATTTATCCACTCGGGCTGTTCTATTTTCATTCGTCATATGTCATTCTGACACGAGGTTCTATTCTCATGTCATCTAGTCATTCTGAACGCTTGTTCCTATTATCATTTTCTATGTCATACTGTCATTCTGACGCTTGTCTCATTTCATAGTCAATCTGTCATTCTTTTCTACACGGTGTGTCATATGTTCATGTCATCTGTCATCTGACGCTTGTTACTATTTCACTGTCATCTAGTCCCCCCACATCCCCAACATTACCTACGCTGTTCTATTTTCATGTCATCTTTCATTCTGAACGACATGTTCTATTTTCATGTCAATAGTCACCAAAATCCTTAAAAAAAACCACTGTCATTCTGTCGCTAGTTCTATTTTTCATAGCCATACCTGTAATTCATACGACGCTGATTCTATCATTTCATGTTAATTGTCATCCCACGCCTGTCATCTAATTATTACAATGTAATCTGTCATTCCCACGCTGTTTCATATTGTATCTTGTCATCTGTCATTCCACGCATGGTTCTATTTTCATGTCATCTGTTTCATTCTGACGCTGTTCTATTTTCATGTCATCTGTCATTCCCACGCTGTTCTATTTTTCTTGCCAATCCTGTCATTCTGACGCACTCGTTTATTTTCATGTCATCTGTCATCCCACGCTGTCTATTTTCATTGTCATCTGTCAATTCCCACGCCTGATACTTATATTTTCATGTCCATCTGTTCATTCTGAACGCCTGTTCTATTTTATATGTCATCTGTCATTTCCTCGCCTGATTATCATTGTTTCATGCTGTCACTCTCGTCTATTCCTCACGCCTCGTTCTAGTTTTATGTCATCTGTCATTCCCTACGCTGACTACTATTTTATATGTCATATGTCATCTCCCACGCCCATCACGTTCTATTTTCATGTCATTACTGTCATTCTGACGCTGTTATATTTTTATGTCATACTAGTCCATTTACCCACGCCTGTTCATTTTCATGTCACTTTGTCATTCCCACGCTGCTTCTATTTTCATGTCTATCTGTCATTCCACGTGTTCTATTTTCGTGTATCTGTCATTCCCACGCCTGTGTTTACTATTTTTATGTCATCTGTCATTCCACGCTAGTTCTATTTTCATGTCATCCTGTCATTTCACGACTCGGTTCTAATTTCATGTCATCTTGTCATTCCCACGCTTTGTTCCTAATATTTCATGATCACTTGTCATTCCACGTGTTCTTACTATTTCATGTCATCTGATCATTCTGCACGCCCTGCCTTCTAATTTCAATGTCATCATAGCTCAATCCACGCTGTTACTATTTTCATCGTCATCTGTCATTCTGACGCACCTCCTGTTAAACTACTTTTTTCTCAATAGTCATCTGTCATTCACTGACGCTTGCTTCTTTTTTCATGTCAATCTGTCCAATTCCACGCTGCTGCTCTATTTTCATGTCATCTGTCACTTCCTGACGAGCTCCTTCGTTCTATTTTCCATGTCATCTGTCATTCCCACGCACTGCTTTCTCTTTTCATGTCATCTCGTCTCCCACGCTTGTTCTATTTTATGATCATCTGCCCAGTCATTCTGGACGCAATTGTTGCTATTTTTATGATCATTCTTTTGTTCATTCCACGCTGTTCTATTTTCATGGCTCAATCTTTCATTCTCACGCTGCTTATAAAAACATACCAAAACCAAATCCTATACACAAACCATACCACATACCCAACATCCTATACACACAAAACCATACCAATACCCAACATCCTATAAACAAAACCATACACAATCACCAAAAACAAACCCACAAAAAAAAACCCCCAACCAAACACCCCCCCCCCCCCCCCCACCCAACCCCCCCCCCCCCCAAAAACACCACCCCCCCCCCCCCCCCCCCCCCCCCCCCCCCCCCCCCAAACCCACCCAAAAAAACGCCCTGTCTATTTATTTTCATGTCATCTGTCATTCTGACGCTGTTCTATTTTCATTATCATCTATCATTCTGAACGGCTGCTCTAATTTCATGTCCATCTGTCATTCCCACGCTGCATTCTATTTCTATTTCATCGTCATCTGTCATCTGGACGTTTGTTCTATTTTACATGTCATACTAGTCATTCCCACAGCCCTGCTACTTATTTTCCATAGTCATCTTCATTCTGACGCTGCTTCTATATTCTCATGCTCATCTGTCAATTCCCACGCTGCCTTAAACTTATTTTCATGATCATCTAGTCAATTCTAGCAAGACCACTGTTCTATTTTTTTTTTTTACTGTCATCTGTCATTCCCACGCTGCTCTATTGTTCATGTCATTCTGTCATTCTGACGCCCCCTGCTTCTACTTTTACATGTCATCTGTCAATTCCCAGCGCTGTTTCTATTTTCAAATGTCATCACTTTGTGTCATTCCCACGCCATGCTCTATTTTCATGTCTATCTGTCATTCTGACGCTGTTCATATTTTCATGTCATCATGTCATTATGACGACACTTCGTCTCATATTTCATGTTCAATCTCGTCATTCACCCGCTGTTCTTATTTTCACTTCATCTGTCATTCTGACGTGCTTCCTATTTTTAATGTCATCTGTCATTCTGACGCTGTTATCCCCCCCCCCCCCCCCCCCCCCCCCCCCCCCCCCCCCCCCCCCCCCCCCCCCCCCCCCCCCCCCCCATTTCATTCATTGTCATTTCCACGCTGTTCTAGATTTCATGTCATCTCCGTCAATTCTGACAGTTGTTGCCTATTTTATCTGTCATCTGTCATTCTGACGCTGTTCCTATTTTCATGTCATCTGTCATTCTGACGCCTGTTCTATTTTCATGTCATTGTCATTAACCCACTAGCCTGTTCTATTTTTCATGTCAATTGTCATTCTTGCACGCCCCTAGTTCTATTTTCATGTCATCTAGTCATTTCTTGACGCCTAGTTCTAATTTTCATGTCATCTGTCATTCCTCATGCTGTTACTTATTGTTCATGTCATCTGTCATAACTTCCTGACGCTGTTCTATTTTCATGTCACATTGTCATTCCCACAAGCCTGTTTCTCTATTTCTCATGTCATCTGTCATCTCTGATCGCTGTTCTATTTTCTTTAATCTGTTCATTCTGACGCTGTTATATTTTCCATGTCATCTGTCATCCCACGCTGTTCTTATTTTCTAATGTCATCTGTCATTATGCACGCCTGTTCTATTTTATATGTCATCTGTCATTTTGACAGCCTGCATTCTATTTTAAATGGTCATCTGTCATTTCCCACGACTGTTTTCTATTTTTCATGTTCATCTGTCATTCCACAGCTGTTTATTCTATTTTCATGTACATACTAGTCATTTGACGATAGTTCTAATTTCATGTTCAGTACTAGTACATTCCACGCTGCTCGTATTTTCATGTCATAACTGTCATTCCTGACGCTGTTCTATTTTTATGATATACTGTCATTTCCCACGCTGTTATATTCTTCCATGTCTATCTGCTCACTCTACACACGCTGCCTCTAATTCTTCATGTCATCTGTCATTCCCACGCATGTTCTTTTTTCATGTCCATTGTCTTTCCCCACGCTGCCCCCCCCCTTTCAAATTTTCATGTCATTTTTTCCCCGGGTTTTTTTTTCTGACGCCGGGGGTTTCTTTTTTATTCTTTTGTTTTTCCCAACGTTTTCTTTTTTTCCCCCCGCTTTTTTACTTACTTTTCACTGTCAACCCCCCTGGTTCATTTTTTCTTGACGCTGTTCTTTTTATTTTTTGTCTTTCCCAGTTTGTTTATTTTCTGTAATCTGTTTTCCCCAACCTGTTCTTTTTTTTATTTTTCCCCCCCCTTTTTTTTGTCTTTTTACGCGGTTCTATTTTATGTCTTTCGTCCCCCCCCCCCCCTTTTCTTTTTTTTTGTCATCTTTTTTTTCCCCCCAAAACCGTTTTTGGTTTTTTTTTCATTTCATCTTTTCTTTTTCCACGTTGGTTCCTTTTTTTATGCCCATTGTCTTTTCCCCAGCTGTTCAAAATTTTCCCTTTTTAATCTTTTCATTCTGACGCTGTTTATTTTTTTTTACTGTATTCCCCCTGTTCTTTTTTATGTCATTTTTGTCATTCCCACCCCTGTCTATTTTAATGTCACCCTGCCCTTCCCCACGCTGTTCTATTTTAAATTCTTTCTTTTACGGGGTTCTTTTTTATTTTATTGTAAATTCCCCACGCTGTTCTATTTTCATGTCATCTTTCATTCTGACCCCCCTTGTTCTATTTTATTTTTCATTTTGTCTTTCCCAAGCTGTTCTTTTTTTATGTATCTTTTTTTTCCCCAACGCTTTTTAAATTTTAAAGGGTATTTTTGTCATTCCCGGTTTTTTTTTTTTTATTTTTCATGTCTTTCTTTTCTTTCCCACGTGTTCTATTTTCATGTCATCCCCCCAATTTCCCACCCCTGTTCTATTTTCATGTCTTTTTGGTTCTTTCCCCAACGTTGTTTTTTTTTTAAATGTATCTGTCATTCCCACCTGTTCTATTTTCATTTTAAATTTTTGCCCTTTTCCCCCCGCGGGTTCTATTTTTATGCCCATTTTTTTCCCCCATTCCCCCGTTGTTTTTTTATTTTTCAATGTCTTTGTAAATTCCCCCGGGGGGGTTTTTATTTTTTTTTAATTCTGTCTTTCCCCAGCTGTTTTTATTTTCATGTAAATCTGCCCATTCTAACGGGGGGTTCAAATTTTATGTCATCTGTCTTTCCCCCTGAACCCCTTCTATTTTATGTCATATGCCCTTTTCACGCTGTTCTATTTTAATGTCACCCTTTTCTTTTTACGCTGTTCTATTTTCATGTATCTGTCATTCCCACGCTGTTCTATTTTCATGCCCATCGGGTCTTTCCCCACGCTGTTCTTTTTTTAAAATGTCATCTGTCTTTTCTGACGCTGTTCTTTTTTAATGTCATCTGCCCTTTTTTTTTTTTTTTTTTTTTTTTTTTATGTCATCTTTTTTTTCCCCAAACTTTTGTTATTTTCATGTATCTGTAAATTCCCTGTTTTTTTATGTATTGTCATTTCCCCGTTTTTATTTTATGCCTTTTCCTTTCAGCTTTTTTTTTCCACGCGTTCTTTTTTCTTTTTCTTTTTACCTTTTCCAATTCCACCGGTGTTTTTTTTCCATGTATTGTCTTCCCCCACGCTGTTTATTTTATTTTTCCCCCCACTTTTTTTTCTGTCTTTTCCCACCCCTGCATTTTCATGTCTTTGTCTTTCCCCTTTTTCTTTTTTTCTTTATCTGTCTTCTGAGTGTTTTTTTTTCTTTTTTCCATTTTCCCCCAATTTTTATTGACCGTTTTTTTAAATTTTCAGGGTCATTTGTCTTTCCCGGACCCCTGTTCTATTTTCATGTCATCCTGTCATTCCCAGTGCCCCCAAATTTTTCTTTCTCTGCCCTTTCCCACGCTGTTTATTTTCGTCATCTGTCTTCCCACGTGTTAAATTTTTTATGAACTGTCTTTCCCCACCCCTGTTCTTTTTTTTTGTCTTCGTCTTTCCCCAAAGGGGGGTTTATTTTCTAGTCTTCTGCCCATTTTGACCTGTTCAAATTTTCATAAAAAATCTGTCTTTCCCACGTTTGTTCTTTTTTTTCATTGTCTTTCCGGTGCATTTTTAAGCTTTTCATTTTTTTTTCTTTTCTGTCATTTTCCCACCCCTTTTTTTTTTTCCCCAATGTCTTTTTGTCATTCTGACGTTTTCTTTTTTCAGTATCTGTCATTTTGACCCTTTTTTCTTTTTCAATGTCATTTTTTGCCCCTTTTTTTCTTCCCAAACGCCCTTTTTCTTTTTTTATGTAATTTGTAAATTACGCGTTTTTTCTTTTTTTGGTTCTTTTTTTTTCATGTATCTGTCATTCCCACGCTGTTCTTTTTTTCCATGTCTTTCCCCTTCCCCGGGGGTTCTTTTCCACCGTTTTTGTTTTTATTTTCATGTATCTGTCTTCCCCAAACCGCCGGGCTCGCCTGATTTTCCCTTTTTTCCCCATGTCATCTGTCTTTCCCACGCTTTTTCTTTTTTTCATGTCTTTTTTATTCTGACGTGTTCTTTTTTTCCCAATTGCCATTTTTTTCTTTTTCCCCCAAACGAAAGTTTTCTATTTTCCATGTCATCCCCCCTTCGACGCTTTTTCTTTTTCCCCATTTTTCTGTCTTTTCCCCCGCTTTTTTTATTTTATTTTAAATCTGTCTTTCCCACGCTTTTCCCTTTTTCATGTCATCTTTTTCCCCGGACGTGTTCTATTTTCATGTCATCTTTTCATTCCCCGCCTTTTTCTCTTTTGTTATTTTTTCCCATTATCTTTTTTTGACGCTGCTTTTTTTTCATGTCATCTGGTCATTCCCACGCTGTTCTATTTTAAATGTCTCTGTCTTTCCCCACGTTTCTTAATTTTTATGTCTTTCTTTTTTTTTCCCCACCCCTGTTCTTTTTTCATGCATCTGTATTCCCCCCCCTTTTTTCTTTTTTCATGTCATTGTCTTTCCCCCCCCCCGTTCTTTTTTATTTTTTTCCGTCTTTCCCCCTTTTATTTATGAAATTTTTCCCCCCTTTTTTTTAAAATGTCATCGGTCTTTCCCAACGCCTGTTCTTTTTTTTTTTTCCCAGGGGGTTTTTCTGACCCCTTTTCCCTTTTTTCCCCATGCCCATCTGCCCCTTTCTGACGCTTTTTCTATTTTCAGTAAATCTGCCCATTCACGCGGGTTCTTTTTTATGTCTTTCTGTTTTCCCCACGCAGTTTCTTTTTTTTCATGTTTTTTTTGTCATTTTTAACGCCTTGGGCCCCTATTTTCATTTTTCATCACCCCTTTCCCCCACGTTGTTTATTTTATGTCATCTGTCTTTCGGGACCCTGTTTTTTTCATTTTTGGTAAATTAAACGATTTTAAAAATTTTAAAATTTGCCTTTTTTTTTTCATTTTTTGACCCGCTGTTTTCTATTTTAAAGTTTTGTCTTTTACCCCTTTTTCTATTTTCGTCACTGTTTCCCCAACTTTTTCTTTTTTTTTTTGTCATCTTGGCCTTTTCCCACGTGTTCTATTTTAAATTCTCTGTCTTTTCTGACGTTTCAATTTTTTATTCCCCAATTCCACGTGCCTATTTTCATGCTTTGTCATTTTTGACGCTGTTCCCTATTTTCATGCCTCGGGTCTTTTCCCCACGCTTTCATTTTTTATTTTCCCCCCCTTTAGTCACCCTGTCTTTCCCAGTGTTCATTTTCT
>JAMYXO010007023.1:0-12696 GCA_033310375.1 Conus canariensis | reverse complement strand
CCCTTTTTCCCTTCCTATTTCCCTTTTTTTTTTTTTTTGGGGCGGGGTTTTTTAAAAAATTTTTTAAAAAGGGAAAAGGGAAGAAAGAAATTGGAAAAAAGGGAGGGGGGGGGATGGGGGGTTTTTTTTGGGGGGGGGGGGGGGAACAAACTAAGGGGGAGAGGAGAGAGAGAGAGAAAGAAAAAGAGAGGAGGGGGAGATTTCAGGGGGTTGTTGATTAATTGGCAAGATGTTTACTCTACAAACCAAAGGGGAAAATGAGTTGTGTGTGTGGTGTGTGTGTGTGTGTGTGTGTGTGTGTGTGTGTGTGTGTGGGGTTTGTGGTGTGGTTGTGTGTGTTGGTGTGGTGTGTGTGTGTTTGTGGCTGGAGGAGGGGGGGGGGGCTCCAAGTGCATTCGAAGTAGATTTGAAAAATAAACCAATAAAATCTAAACTAATTATACAATGAGTATGGGATAAAGCAGTGATTTTTTTTTTGTTCTTGTTTTTTTCTGTTTTGTTTTTTCCTTTGTTTTATGACACGCGGCACCATAAATTTTTTCTAGGAAACCCACATCATCATTAATGCAAGAACAATATTTACAGTCCTTAACCTTAATGAATTCTGCTATCACAGTAAAATCACGATTGAATAATCGTGGAAGATAGTAAAATCATCTAGATATAAAACCCAGACACGTAACAAATAGTTTGGGTCTCTTTGTTTTTCCAAAACATTTTCTTGCTGTTTTCCCCTTTCAGAGCCATGTTTGATTCTTTTCTCTCTGTTAAACGACATTTCACCTCTACAACATATTTATTCAATGCTCAAACAAAAAAGTCTCCATAAAGTTTTAAAAATAGTAAAAAATTTAGCCGGTTTTCCTATTTAGTGCCTCGGAACGTTCATAATGCATAGTGCATCGTCCTTTAGGAAAACGTTTCACTTATATATGTTTCCTTCTGGGATGTGAGATTTGATTCATAGCTCAATGCTAAGAATTCAAGTTGGCCAAGTGAGGTGACTGCAGGGGAACTTTTTAATTGATAAACATATCACAAACATATACACAAACATATATAAACAAAATTTAGAAAGAGAGGGTGTTAGTTACGCCAAGAATTGACAAACAAAGCACATGGCAAGACACGATGCATTTCAACCTCTTGGTCTTCTTCAGGCAAAAAAAAAAATCACATTTAACATTTAGGACAGACAACAAAGAACGAAAATGACTCATCTGTTGTTGTCCATGTGGTAAGGGAGAATAAACCGCCCAGGCGGAAATGACAAGGGGGATTAATGGGAGAGGAAAAGGGAGGGGGTTGCGTGTGGGGAGGGGGGGGGGGGGTACGATAGAGTTGTGTGTCTAGTTTTGTGGGGTGGTGTGATATCTTTGTGACGGTTGTGGAAAAGGTGGATTGATAATAATGGTAAAGGGGGGGGGGGGGGGGGAGGAAGGGGGGGAAAAAAAACAAAAATTTGGGGGAAAAAAAGGAGAGAGGGGGAGAGAGAGAGAGAGAGAAGGGATAAACAAGTACTTTGGAAAATGAAAGAAACTGTAAAAAAAAAAAAAAAGGTTTAGGTGAAAAAATAAATGATTTTGCTGGGTGATGAAAGAGGTGGTAGTAGTTATGCGTGGGTAGTTGTGAAAAGGTGTGTGGGTAATTTTAAATAAGGGAGGGAGGGGATGGAAGATAAATGGGGTGATAAGGTATAATTGGGGGGTTGAGGAAAAAAAGGGGGGTAGGGGGGGTTGGGGGGGGGGGTTAATTTTGTGGGGGGGGGGAAGGGGGGGGGCAAGAGAAGGAGAGTCATATCCTTCATCCACTATGGGGTGGGGGTGGGGGGTTGGGAGGTTGGGAGGTTCATATAAATAGTGTTGTTTAAAAAAATAAAAACAATGTTGTGGGAGGGTGTTCCATTGTAAACGGGTGAAAAAAATGTGTTGGCATCAATATGCTAAATTTTGTAAGAGAAGATAGCAGTGATCAATAAAAAAACAGGGTATCGTGTGTTGCACTTTACACGCGCGCCGCGCGAAACACACACACACACACAAAACACACACACACCACACCACAACCCCCACACACACACACACACACACACACCCTTACCATTATTATCAATCCACCATTACCAAACAACCGTCACAAAGATATCAAAACACCCCCCCAAAAACTAGACACACAAACTCTATCGTATCCCCCCACCCCCCACCACCCCCCCCCCCCCCTTTTCCTCTCCCATAACCCCCCTTGTCATTTCCGCCTGGCGGTATTTCCCTACCACAGGACCAACAACAGATGAGTCATTTTTCGTTCTCTTTGTTTGTACTGTCCTAAATGTTAAATGTGATTTTTTTTTGCCTTGAAGAAGACCCAAGAGGTTGAAATCATCGTGTCTTGTCATGTGCTTTTGTTTGTCAATGCCCATTGGGGCGGAAAACTAACACCCTCTCTTTCTAAATTTTGGGCTTCGTTCTCCCCCGTCAGTCACTCATTTTGAAAAAAATTATATAAAAAAAGCAATGCATATGGACTCAACTAACTCAAAGGTCATAAACAGTAGGAAAACAAATTGACTTGGCCTGATCTGCACAGATACCTGCATTAAAAATTTCACATACGTGTACCGCTGGTACAAAAGGCATCATTGGTCCGAAAAGCCCGTTTGAAAAATTGGAGGAAATAAAAAAAAAGGTTTTTTGCTTGAATTTAAATTTCACACCTTGTATTAAAAATTCACAAATACCTGCGTATTTATCTTTTATTTGAAAATGATTTAATCCTTTGGTTTATTCCATTAGGATCATGGAATGTACTTTTTTGAAACAAGAATTTTGTTTATTTTTGAATTTTTCGATGCATACTTTTTTTTAATTACACGAGATATACTTTGCAAACATGTAAAAATAAGTTTTTCATGCTAATGTAGAATTTATCCAGAACAAAGGAAATCAAACAGTTTTCTGTCCCCATTTTTTCGTAAACCAACAGGGAAAAGATCTTAACAAATGTAATCTGTCCAAAAATTTTTGAAAGACAAAATTTCCACAAAAAGGTAAAAAAGAAGTAGTAATCTCCTGGCTTTCAAATATCATAATGGTTTCACAAAAACCCTTTTACACTATTTTTCTATTTATAAGATAGTAAGTTTTAGCTAACCAAACCTTAGTGGGATAGAGTTAATCTAAAGAAGACCTTAATTTTCTTCTTTAAATTTGCTTTACGGAGGGCTTGAATAAAAAGATCACGCTTGTGTCCTTATTGTTTTAAATGTTGTTCAAGTTTTAAAATCATATTTTGTATGATTAGTTCAACTGACAATAATTTTTTTTCCCGAAAGCTCTCATTGCTTGGTTTAACCATTTAAATTTTTAAAAAGTTTTTTAGTTACCTGGGATTCCTAACTAAAACCTTCAATGAAACTTAAAATTCCCTCTGCAATTATACGCTGTTTTTTTTTATGTGTTGGGCTTTCTCCATTTCTTGATTACAAAGCATATTTTTTCTCACTTAATTTTTTATTATAAGATAGTTTCACTAGGAGTTCGTGTATATTAGTAGAGACATTTTTTACCTTGTTTTATTTTTGTTTTCAACATTTCCCCGATTCGGTTTTCGTGAATTTAAAGCCAGTTTGCAATTTTCCCCAAAATTTTTGTGGCCAGAAAACACACGGGTAAAAACTGATACAAACACCTTCAAATCCGACTCAAATAAAGTTTTTTTTAAGGCAATTAATTTTTCACTGCAGTTTATAAAAGAAAGTCATGTAACCATTTGCAACCCCCTTCTTCTAAGGAAGAAACAACCTCTATTTTATCTTGCTTCTCTTTCCATTCTTCCAAAGATCGAAAAAAATTTAAAGTAACCACGTTTGGAGTAAGAACTAAACTGTGGTCAGGTATGCTAATTAATAGATGTATAGCGTTGACAGGAACACTTGCTTTAAAAAAAGAACCTTTCCAAATTTGTTAAAACTGTTTCTTTTCCATTTGGTAAGAGTTATTCTTATTTCCAAGAGTTTTGCTTTCAAAATATAAATTTGCAATGTTTTTTGATTATTTACATACAAGAGTATGCCCCAAGAGTTTTTAAAGATACCGGGGATCCAAACAAAATTCGCATCAAAAAGATATTTCCGACGACAATTTCTTCCTGCTTCCAATCATACGGTCTGTTGTTTTTTTTTTTTTTGCGTTTCTTTTTTGTTTGTTTCAGTTCTATTTTCTAAGAAATATTCCCAAACGCACAAGGGGTATTAATAGCTCCTTGAAAAACCCTTTTTTCTGCTTCACCCAGACAGAGATGTGTCATCAGCAAACTGTGAAAGAAAGCTTCAAAATTGTTTCCTTTATTCCTTTGATTTCATTGTTTTGTCGAATCATAATCGACAAAAATTTGCTCCTATAAAAAAACAACTAGGGTGAACATTGGGTCACCCTGCCTGACTCCTTTTATCAACGTCAAACCAGCATGAATACTGTCCATTCACTTTTTAAACAGGACTTTACTTTTTTGAAAAAAGGGGATTTTATCCACCTTGAATTTTTTAGCCCAAAATTTGGGAAGAATTCCATAGTCTTTCGGGGTTTTAAAACCCCCAAAAGACAGCGAATCAAAGGTCTTTTTAAAAATCCCCAAAAAGAAAAAGGGCCCCCCCGGGGAAAAAAATTAAAAATTTTCGGGTTTTGGGGGAAAAATACATCATTTTTTTCCAGATTTTAGTCCCCTATTGTCCCCCTTTTTTAAAACCCCCTTTTTTGGGGATCAAATAAATTTATTGCCGGAAATTTTAAAAATCTGGGGAAAAGATTTTTAAAACAAGAGGGAACATTTTTATATGGATTTTTTTAAAAAAAACTTTTCGAAACCGCTTTTCTTTTAAGTATTTTTTTGGTTTCCCCCCCCTCTATTGTGCATTCATTCCCCAGCCATCTCCCCCTTTTTTTCAAAACCTTTTTTTGGGGGGAAACGGGGGAGAAAGGGGCCAAAGATCAAAAAAAAAAAAATTTTTAAAAAATTTTTAAAAAAAAAAGCTGACCCCCCCCGGGGGGACTTGTTTTTTTTTTGTTTAAAAATTTGAAAAAAAAACCCCCTGCTAAAGTTACGGGCCCTTTTACCCATTTTTTTTGGGGGAATCTTTTTTTTTCCCCCACGGTATTAAGTTTAAACCCCCAAAACGGGGTCCCCTTTTGGGAATCATTTTTTTTCCCTTTAAAGTTTTTTTTAAAAATAAAAATTTCATTTGCTTGGGGGTTAAAATCCATCTTAAAAAATTTTCAAAAAAAAGTTTTTTTTTTTTAAATTAAAATTGGGTAAAATACTTTGAGACTTTTCCCCTTTTTTTAAACCCCCTTTTTGGATTTTTAAAATCGCAAAAAATCATTCCTTTTTACTCTATTTTAAAAAGGGTTTTTTTCCCCCCAATTTTCTTTTCTTTCCCCAAATTTTTGGGGGACAAAAAAAACAGTTCCCAAATGAATTTTTTTCTTTAAAATATGAAATATTTAAAAAAATAAATGACTTAAAAAAACGCACCTGTCTCCCCCTTTTTGGGCCCCCCCCCCCGGTCCCCCATTTTTTTTTCTTTTTTTCTTTTTTTTTAATATAAACCCCAGTGCTGTTGTAGCACACCCGCTCAAAATCCCAAAGGCTTTTTTGTGTTTTTTTTTGCTTTTTTATTTTGTTTTTTTTTGTAAACGGATTTCTGATTAATTTTTGGGTCTTTAAATCTTATTTTTTTTGTTAGGTTTACTTTGTCCACCTTTCTTTTTTTTTTAAAGTCAGTTTGGGGAATAGGTTTTGTATGAATGCTTTTTTTTTTTGGATACAGAAAACCGAATGTAGTTTTTTCCCGGTTATACATCCAATTTGTAAAACGGGGGGAAGGGGGTCTTTACAAACAAATGCAAGTTTTTTGTTTCCCCTCTTATGTAGGGTTTTTGAAATTTTACTTTACTACCCGAAATTAATCTTGACTATAAAGGGTCCCTGGGCGGGGTTTTTTGGGTGAAACCCGGAAAAGGGAGGTTTAAAAAAAAATTTTAAAAAGAGGGATAGACTTCCTAGGAAAAGTAAATGTTAGTTTTTTTGTTTTCCTCGGAAAAACTTTGGAAAAACAATTTTCAGGAAAAAAAAACAATTTTTTTCACCCTGGGGTTTACTCAGTTTAGTTAGCAGGGAACTGAACAAAAAGGAAAATTGTTTTTTGGTTATCTTTTAAAAAAAATTAAATTTGATTAATAACTTATTCGTACCCATAAGAGGGGGCCTGAGGGCTGCTTTTTTAAAAACCGAAAAATTGAATTAAAAAAAAAACCCTTTGAGAAATGCCTATGGTCTTAGCTATCGTGAAAACCAGGTTTGTTTGTTTTTTTTGTTGTTCGTTTTTTTGGGTTTTGTCTTTTTTTTAATTTTAATAATGTTTTAAAAAATAAATGACGGGCAATGGTTTAAAGGTTTTTTGTGGTAATCGCAATGGCAATGGTAATAAAGTAATGGTTTTTTAAAAAATAATTTTCCCAAAGATAGAAAAGATAATTAAAGTAAAAAAATATTTAAAAATGATAGTTTCCAATGACGGAAAGGGGGAAAAAAAAAAGAAAAAGAAGAGGGGGGGGGGGGAAAGGTAGGGGAAAAACAAAAGGAGGAGGAGGATGGTACAGATTATGGGAAGGAGGGAAAAAAAAAAAGTATATTAAAAATTATGTTTATTAAAATATTTATAACCATGAAAAAAATGATAAAAGGGTGATCAGGATTTTGGAAACGTGGCAGGCTGGAAAAGTCCCGGAAAAATTGTTTATGTACAATGATAACATTTAAAAATAAATAGTGAATATAAAAGTTTCGACGTTATGGGTTGTAAAAAACATTTTTTGATTAAAAGATAATTGTAAAAGTTTAAAAAATTGGTTATAATAATAAAAATAAAATAATAATAATAATATTTATGATGTTTATGATGAAAGTTTATGATGATGATGATGATGATGATTTATGTGATGGGTGATGTTTAAAAATAAAACATAATAATAAAGATAATTTAAAATTTTTAAATAACAATGATGATAAAATAAAATAATAAAAATGATAACAACAAAAAAAAATAAAAATATTTAATAATAATAATGATAATAATAATTACAATCATAACAATCTCAAAAACCATCATCATCTCACATATCATAAATCAAGTGAAAAAAGTGAAAATGTAGGGTGATGTGGATAGCAAATGACATCACATCATCATCACATCTCATCACATCATCACCACACATTATAGTGACCAAAATTGATAATGATGTGGGGGGATAGCAAAGAAGAGTTAAGATTAATAAAGATGGCCAAGGGTACAAATGGGGTCTACTGGGCAGGGATATGGGTGGGGTAAAAAGTACTGCAAATAATGGTAAAGGAGGTGGAAGAAACAGGGTAACAATGAGTAAAAGGCTGAGTAAATTGGAGCGGGAAAAGATGGGGGGTTTAAAAAAAAACGGGGGGGGGGGGGGGGGGGGGAGGAAAAAGGGGGGAAGTTCACATACCTTACCTGCCACCCATAATTACCTCCCATTTTTTGTTCTCCCCTTAAATTTTGGGTTATTAAAATTTTAATGTTTAACATTACAACTACAACTTTTGCGGTGTGGGTTTAAGTTAAACTGGACCTAACAATCATAACCATATTAACACACTTATTAATATTGTACATTACATTTCCGACATTCCAACCCCACTTGTCCAGCCTCCTATGTAAATCTTTTATCGTACTATAACTATGGTTACAATCATGGTGATTATTACAATTATTAACATACGTATTTGATTTCATCGTTCCCGAATTTTTCTCCTCTTTGTTCTTCCTGTCCTCCCCTTCCCCTTCTGTCCTATTATTCTTCCTTCTTTCCCTCAATATAATTATCAGTATGAGTATTATTACTTTTATTGTCTTTATGTTATTCATATCATTCTTTAACCACTACTGCAATTAGTAGTAGTAGTGGTAGTAGCAGCAGTAGTAAGTAGTAGTAGTACTACTACTACTACATTACCGTTTGTTGGGTTTTTAGTATCAATATCATTACTACTTCTACTACTACTACTAGTAGTAGTAGTAGTAGTAGTAGTAGTAGTAGTAGTAGTAGTAGTAGAGTACCATTATTCTTGTTTTTTGTTGTTAGTAGTAGTAGTAGTAGTAGTAGTATAGTAGTAGGTATAGTAGTATTGTGTTATTATTATTATGATTATTGTTATTACTATTATTATTATTATTTAAATTTTTGTTTTAATATCATTTATCATTGTTTATTATTTATCATTATTATTTTTAAATTTCTATTTTCATTAGCATTATATTTTTTTTCATCATCTCATCATCATCATCATCATCATCATCATCATCATCATCATTATTCGTAGTAGTATAGTAGTAGTAGTAGTAGTGTAGTTTTGTTGTAGTAGTAGTAGTAGTAGTAGTAGTATCGGTTATTGTTGTTGTTGTTGTTGTTGTTGTTGTCGTCGTTTTCATTGTTGTTGTTACCACATCATCATCATCATCGTTATCATCATCATTATTATTATTATTATTTTTTTGTTGTTGGTTTTTGTTGTTGTTTTATTTTTATTATTGTTATCATATTTTGTTTTATTATTGTTGTAGGAGGAACAAAGTGAAACTTCATAAAGGGTTAATTTTTCCCTACAAAATCAGGGTTCCCTGTGGCTCAGTGGTTAAAACGCGAGTCATTAAGGGGAAAATGAGCATTCCAGAGGGTCATTTGGGGTTTGAATCCCAGCCAGGGGTCGTCCAAGATGGGAAAAAGGGGCACAGAGGGACATCCGGGAGTCATGAACCGGGTGTGGCCCAACCCCCCTAGAGTGTCAGGAGATAAGGGCCGAAACCTTGCTTGAAGGGGGCTTCTCTTCTGAGGACTCTCCCGCTGCCACGCTCTCCACGAGTTTTTCCCTTTCTACTGATGCATGGGGAAACCATTGACTTCCGGGAATAGGCCGGAGGACGTCCGGGAAAAAACCGGAGGACACTGGGAAAGGACCAGAACCAAGGGCTCTGTGGGCTGGCTCCCCACTTTGCCTTAAACATGTGGCTACTAAAAATAAAAGGAAAAGATGCTCCCAGGATTCACCGAAAGGGGGAGAGAATGATGAATCCATCGGTGCTCAACCAATCATGACTGCAAATCCCAAACGGACTATGAACATGGACCAAATGGAATATCCATGTGTCTGTGGAAAGCGTTTCGCTACCACCCGTGGCATGAAGATCCACAGAACAAAGATGGGATGTGTGAAGACTCATCTGAATGAGCAGCAGCGCACTGCATCAGCAGATAAGACGTCGGAAGACCAAGGCCAGGATTTAAACCACAGTGCCAAGGACATCCACGCTGTTGGTTCGGATGAGGAATTTGCACAGGCCCTCGATGCCAGGCGCCTGAAACTCAACCTGCCACGAGCAAACGAAACTGAAGATTGGGAGAAACTGGATGCAAAAATCGTCCAAAGACTCGATGCACTGATAGGGAAAAGCACCCTGGAACACAAACTAGCCACATATGGGGACATTGTGTATGCCACATGTAGAGACGCCTATGGAGCAAAACTACCCAAAGAGAAAACACCTCCAAAGAAATCCAGACGCCAAGAAAAGATGGACAAGATCAGGGTCCAAAAGAAAAAACCTCAAGATGCAAATGAAGACCGCACTGCCAGCTGAAAAACAAGGCTTGGAAAAACTGTGGAAAGACCTGAAAGAAAAACACAGTGCCCTCAGCAAAGCGGAATCTGCGAGGAAGAGGAAGAGCAAAAAGAAGAAGACACAAGAGCGCTTCTTCAGAGACCCCTTCCAGTTTGCCAGAACACTGTTTGAGCAGCCAAAATCTGGGACCCTAAGTGTGGACAAAGGAGTTCTTGAGCAGCATCTGAGGAAAACATACTCTGACCCACAGAGCAAAGCACCACTCGACATTCAAGGTCTGGTGTGGCCAACCAACCCTGAGGAACAGTTCAATGGCAAGCCTCCAACGTTGGCGGAAATCAAGAAGGTG
The DNA here is from genome assembly GCA_033310375.1 of Conus canariensis. Classification (NCBI taxonomy): domain Eukaryota; kingdom Metazoa; phylum Mollusca; class Gastropoda; order Neogastropoda; family Conidae; genus Conus; species Conus canariensis. Next base: position 2,641 of record JAMYXO010007023.1, on the reverse strand, counting down.
GTCGACAAAGCCAGAGCCAAATCATCACCAGGGCCAAACGGAATACCTTACCAGCTTTACAAGAAATGTCCCAAGGTGCTGGAGTGGCTCCACAGGCTGCTGCGATCGGCTTGGAGAAACCAGAAGATCAGCGGCCAGTGGATGACGGCAGATGGTGTGTACATCCCCAAAGAGCAAAACTCAAGTGACATTAGCCAGTTCAGGCCAATATCACTACTGAACGTCGAAGGGAAAATCTTCTTCTCTGTCATGGCAGCAAGGCTGACCAAGTACCTGATGGAAAACAAGTACTTGGATGTGTCAGTCCAGAAAGGTGGCATCCCAGGCGTGGCGGGCTGTGTAGAACACGCCACAATGATCTGGGACGCAATCCAAAAAGCAAAAAACAGAAAAGAGAGACCTGGACGTTAGTGTGGCTTGATCTGGCAAACGCATATGGATCTGTGCCCCATGAGATGATACAGTTGGCTCTTGAGATGTACCATGTGCCAAAGAACATCCGCGACATGCTCAAGAAGTACTTCAATGGCTTCTCAATGCGGTTCTCTACCAAGGAGTACACAACAGACTGGATCAACTTGGAAGTGGGTATTGCAATGGGCTGTGCAATTTCCCCAATACTGTTCGTGCTGGCAATGGAACTCATCTTGAAAGCAGCAACAAACAACGCGAGACAAACAGACCTTGGCGATGGATACAAGATGCCTCCTCTCAAGGCCTTCATGGATGACACTACAGTGATTTCATCCAGAGAAGACGAGACACGTCATGTGCTGGAGAGGCTGGACGACATAGTTGCCTCATCCAGAATGAAGTTCAAGCCAAAGAAATCACGGAGTCTCTCACTGAGGAAAGGAAAAGTGGCCGGATCTGTGGTCTTCAGTGTTGCCAACCAGGCCATTCCAACAGTCACAGAAGAACCAGTCAAGAAGCCTTGGAAGATGGTATGATGATACGCTGAAAGACACACAAAGAGCAAAAGAAACCAAGCAGATGGCGGAGGAAGGCTTGGAGACCATTGACCAGTGTGGGCTCCCTGGCAAATACAAGGTCTGGTGTCTGCAGTTCATGCTGATACCAAAGCTGCTATGGCCTCTGATGATATACGACATCTGCACCAGCATAGTGGAGGCAATGGAAGCCAAAATCAACAAGTTCACAAGGAAATGGCTTGGTGTCCCACCCTGTCTGACTGACATAGCGCTGTACTGTCGCCAAGCAAAGCTGAAACTACCCCTGAAATCCATCCTGGAGGAATACAAAGCAGGGAAGATCAGACTTCAAAGCATGCTGGAGGACTCAGGAGACAAGGTGGTAGAAGCAATTAAGCCCCAGCTGAAGACAGGCAGAAATGGAAAGTTCAAGAGGCGATGGATTCTGCAAAAGAAAGTCTCAAGATCAGAGAAATAACAGGACACACACAGACCAACAGACAGGGACTGGGGGTGACCAAAACTGAATGGTGGTCAAAGGCCAAAGGAAAAGCCAAAAGAGACATGATGATTCAGGAGATGAGAAAAGAAGAAGACCAAAAAGACTCCAAAAAGCAGTCCAGCGAGCCAGCAAGGGCAATGGACAACGTGGGAATGCACTCCAAAGAAGTCTCACTTGGAATGACATTTGGCACATGGCCCCTCTCAGGATCAGCTTCATTCTCAGATCTGCATATGACCTTCTGCCCTCAAATGCAAACCTGGTGAAGTGGGGGAAAACAGACGATCCTGCATGCCCCCTCTGCCATGAAAAACAAACAGTGGAGCATGTCCTAAGCTCATGTAAAGTAGCCCTGGCTCAAGGAAGGTACACATGGAGGCACAACCAAGTGCTCAAAGAAATTGTTACAAGTAGTCTGGGCTAGTACCAACACCACAAAAGGGAAAATCAGGACTCCAAAAGCACCCGCAACATTCTTCACGGCAGGAGGCAGCAAATCATGGCCAAGAACAACAGTGCCACTCGAAACATTTCAGGCAGAGTCTGCTGGACGGGGCAGATGACTGGGAGTGCACTGCAGACCTCCCAGAATGGAAGAGTCACCCAGAGATCATCAGCAAGAGTGGCATGAGACCAGACATAGTAGTCCACTCTAAGTCAACCAAGCAGCTGATCATGATCGAGCTCACGGTGCCATATGAGAACAGAATGGAGGCAGCTCAAATCTACAAGACTGAAAAGTATGCTGATCTGGCAAACAGCCTGAGGAGAGAAGGCTATCAGGTCAAAGTCCTCACTGCAGAAATTGGAGCTAGGGGGTTTGTAGGAAACGTCTGCATACAGCCTCATGAAACAGCTCTCAGTTGCAGGGAAGGAAAAAAACCAGAGCCCTGAAAGCAATGGCAGAAGCGGCAGAGAGGTGTTCAAGCTGGATCTGGTCAAGGAGGAACAAAAGTGAACTTCATAAGGCTTAATTTCCCTACAAATATCAGGTGTCCCTGTGGCTCAGTGGTTTAAAGCGCGAGTCATTAAGTGGAAAATGAGCATGTCCAGAGGGTCATGGGTTCGAATCCCAGCCATGGCTCGTCCCAAGATGGGAAAAAAAGGGGCAGCAGAGGGACATCCGGAGTCATGAACCGGGTGTGTGGCCCAATCCCCCTAGAGTGTCAGGAGATAAGGGCCGAAACACTTGCTTGAAGGGGGCTTC
>JAMYXO010000701.1:10000-39389 GCA_033310375.1 Conus canariensis | reverse complement strand
GCGCATATGTGCGTGCCGCTTTTGCCGTAAATGATTCATTTATTCTTGCTCGTTGTTATCAATATTTCTTTCAAGTTCTTCTATGCGTCAATATTGATGGAGAAACAACGTATCCACCTTTTTATATATTTGTGAATTAATGTACGTTTGTGAAGAGTTTTTGAAGTTTAGTCACTAGTCATGCTTATTTATTTGCTAGTCGTGTTTAGTTCCCGAGCAGGGCAAGAGCCGGATGAAAAATTTTCGTTACCCTTGGAAATAAATACAAATCTCTCTCTCCGACACGAACAGAGAGTGAGCGAGCGAGAGGTGTAGGGGAAGCCGACGGAGACACACGAGAAGGGAAACAACTCGGATACTGTAATCCTTGGTTGAAAGTATGGTTTTGTCCCTTAGGTAATTGCGGCCAATCTGTGACATCTCCATTAATCCAATCTGAAAGACCACAATACAAATCAGTTCGAAAAAACATCGCGTGTGTGTGTGCATGCGTGCGTGTGTGTGTAAGTTAAGGTAATGTTGCTTATAGCCCAGCCGACCGCAAAGGGCCATATCAGGGCTGTCACCACGTTAAAATCAGTTCACAAGTGATAAACGAAACCTTCACACATCTCTTTAACTTAAAATACATATTCTAAAAACGTACCGGAAAATTCGTTAAAAATCTTTCTTCCCTAAAATCTTAGATCAGATGAAAAATGTTAATTTTTTTCAGAAACTCAAAGATCACGTCAGATGGGACATCTCTGAACAGGGTTTTCATGGAGTCTGCTGTGAAGTGTTCAAGCTCACACCGTGCAAGTCCCAGCACACTAAAAGTGTGTGAAAATAAAAGCACAAATGGAGAACACAAAAAAAGTATAATGATAGTCTAGTCACCATGGGCGAAGGGGGGAGTATGTCATATAACAAATCAAAGTCATTCCTGCAGAGAGAGAGAGAGAGAGAGAGAGAGAGAGAGGACCAAAAAAAGCATTTATGACAAGAAGGCAGGTGAAAATGGGACACATACACGCACTCACAAGAGAGAGAGAGAGAGAGAGATACAAACCAGCACTTGCACACGTACACCCCAACTCGCCCGTCCGTGCATAAATGAACATCTTAATACACATAGTTACACATCTACCATCCATCATAATGTTAATTATTATCATAGAATAATCATTTCCTATCAAAAACACACGAGATTTCATTTTTACATCCATTCTGTTTACAGCATAGCCGAATTCGGGGGGGGGGGGTCATATCAGGGCTGTCACCAAATCTGAATCGATTCCACATTAAGGAAAGAAAAATAAAAAGTGAAATAAAACCAGCCGCCGTGGCGAAGTGGTTAGCGTCGCGGACTCCCGGCTGGGAGGTCGTGGGTTCGAATCCCATCAGAGGCATGACGGTTTTTTTCTGCCCCGACCGGCCCCTACCCAGAGTTGAGTTTGCTACGGACTCAGTTGGGAAGACTGGGACCACACAGTCGAATTTCATCCACTTAATGGATGCGTTTCCGAGAGTGTTGCTCAAATTTCCTGACCAACACTGCAGGTGCCTGTATCTCTCAGGCCTGGTTGATGCCGGGATAGATTATGAAAGGAAGCGTAGAGTACAGCCCTGTCATGTAGTCTCAGACCGAAATGGAAATACGTAGCATCATCTTAATCATCCTCATTCTCATTGATCAGCATAAAAAAAATATCTCAAATTCTGTGGCCCTTCATGCTCTGCTCTCATGGTGACCTCAGTTTCGATGTCCTCTCCACGTCTGTGACCTTGGTTTGGTTCCGTTGGGGTCACCGGTATCGGCGAGTCCATGGGGGCTGTCGTTGGACGGACGTGGTGGCGCCCTCCGGGGGAAGAGCCCACTCACGCCGGCTCCACGACTAAGCAATTATTGTCAGTAGGGGGCTCAGTAGGGGGCTTAGCAGGTGGTGTCCTGCGTATGTTAGATCAGAACAGGCGCCACTGAACACCACCGAAGTGACTCGGCAGCAGTGCAGCGTCTCCTCCGGTGGGTTGCCTCTTGACGACTGGACATTGACTGCTCCCTGTGGATTGCTGGTGCCGGGGCTGCGGCGGGGCCGACCGGGCTGTGGCTGTGGACGGGGTGTCGGAATGAGCGGCGTGGATGCACTGCCTCTGAGGTGGCGCAGAGGCTGGGACAGCAAGAAAAAAAAAAAAAAAGAAAAAAAAAAGAAAAAAGTGAAATAAACTATGTCCACTAACATGTCATTCCATGCTGAAACATGGATTTATACAGGATCTATGCAACACAAATGTCACACACACGCACACACACACACGCACACACACACACACGCGCGCGCGCGCACACACTACACACGCCCGCAAAATGCTGTCGATAGCAAGAACGTTCGATTTGGCTTTTCGAAGCCCTTCACTGTTCTCGGAGTAAGGCTTCCTGTCTTCTCTGTCCCTTGCCGTTGTGAATGCATCCTCCAGTCCCTGCAGTGGGTTGGTCCAGCAGAAGTCGCAATTCTTCCTGCATCGGATGAGAACGGATTCTCTGGAAGCCTGTAGTAACGCTGTGAACTCGGAAGACGATCTTGGTAGCGTCTCGTCCCTGGAGTCGTATGCCCTGGGCGAGGATGGAGGTGGCTGTGGAAGATGCAGTGCGACGGCTCGTGGTTGACCAGTAGTGATTCTCGCAGACAGACCGTCCTTTGTGACCTGCCACAAACGAAGCCGCGGATTACATTCTGACCGAGAAGTCGCCGCTGAATCCTGACAAAGAATACACAAAAACATGGACAGTAGAAACTAATGCCTAGGAATGACATTCATACACGCTGAGAATATAGAAGACGGTACTAAACCTGGGAAAGTGAAGACTGTGAATGCGGCCGAAGCCTTACGAAAGGCATCAACCTTATGAAACAAAGACTAACATTCTGAAAGAAGATTACACTAAAGAATATGAAAGGACAGCATTTAGCTCTATAATCCAGCTGACACTAACCCTTTAGACAAAAAAAAAATCTATAAGCCCTATGGTAAAGTAAGGTATTGTTGCCAATAGCCCGCAAACGGCCATATCAGGGATATCACCGCATTAAAGTTAACCCGCAAGTCATTACATGAAAAAAATCAGTACACAACCCTTTGAATACACCATCTAAAACTGCAACGGAAATCTTTCCTCCGTAAAATCTTAGATCAGATGAAAAATGTTAATCTCTTTCCGAAATTCAAAGATCACATCAGGTGAGACATCTCTGAAAAAGTTTTTCATGGAGTCTGCTGAAAAGTGTTTATGTCTCACATCATGCAAGTCCCAACACACTAAAAGAGTATGTTTCACTGTGAGTGGTGCATGACATGAAATGCACCACGGAGCTTCATCACCTTAAAAAGATGAAAATGGGTGTAAAAGGAGTGGCCTGCAGGCAAACAGCGCAAGACCTTTTTCATTACGGTCGCCTCGGGAAAATGGTAAAAACTCTTTCAGGTTTGGACGGGTTTTAAATAGTTTTAATCCGTCTGCAAGTTCCATTTCTCTTGCCAGAGATCTTTGACGTAAGCCTGGGATTTGGGTTTCATATCGGTGTGAGGGATAGATAATTTGCTTGTCTTTTCTTGTGGCACTCTTGGCAAGTTGATCAACCAACTCGTTGCCTCAACTGCACGCATGTCTTAGAACTGAAGCAAAAACTACGTTATATCCATCCGATTTCAGAGGGGTGTACAGTCTGAATAATTTCATCAGTTTAGGGAGCTTGAGGTTATGGCTGGTAATGGCCTGCAAAGCAGAAAGTGAGTCTGACAAAATGAGGAAATCGACGTTTCATTTGGAGACTATTTCAAGAGCCAGGACCAAGGCTCTCAACTCAGCAGTGTAGATGGAGCTGCCAGCGGGAATGTGTTTAGAACATCTCTGAGAAGGGCCTGTTGCACAATACACAGTTGAGGCAACCCCTCCTCAGATTTGGAACCGTCGGCGAAAATTCTTCCAAAGGATGGAAACTTCGAGCACAGATCGGCGAAAAAGGACTTGTACGCCACGGAGCTAGTGGTATTTTTACGGTACGAGGCTAAATCAAACCGGATCTCTGGAGTGAAGAAAGTCCATGGTGGGTCATCAGGATACTTGGATAAATCAAACACGACTCAAAGGTCTATATCTGCATTGTTCAAATGAGGAAGCATACGAATTCTCAAGGGTGAATGGAACTGGGATGGTCGTCGAATTTCTTTTGGAACTTTGGGTCAAAAACACGGTCATATACAGGGTTTGGGGGTTCAGAAAAGAGATTCAACGTGTAGTTTAAGGTAAGTTTCAGCCAACAGTTCGACAGGGATGGTTCTCCTGCCTCAGCACACAGACTATAAACAGGGGTGGTGCGGAATGCAATCAGAGTCGAAGCCCTTGATGGTGGATGGGATCCAGACTTTTCACGTCGGAGGGTCTGGCCGAGCCACAGACTACACATCCATAGTCCAGTTTGGAGCGGATCAGAGCCCTGTGAAAATCGAGAAGTTTTCTTATCCGCGCCCCAATCCATGTGTGCCAGAACTTCCTGAATGCTCGGTGCTTTCTGAAAGCAGTTTTTGAGTGTTAGATGACATTTAAATGTCCCATGTCTCAAAAGTTCAGTTTGTGATAAAAAAAGAGATAGCACCCAGACATTTTTTTTAACAGCTGAAATGGTTGGATTTATCCAGACGAATTTCAGGATCGGCAAAGAACTGACGAAAACTGTGAAAATGCATACACTGTTTTTGGTGCTTGAAAAGGTAAACCCGTTTTCCTCTGCCCACTGTCGAATATCTTATCCATACAAAGTTGGAGTCGACGCATGAATGCTTGCATAGGAGGCTCCAACTGCACAGAGTGCTAAGTCATCAACAAACGGAGAGGACTCGGAACCCCGGTTTACTTAATTGACAATGTCGTTAATTTTGATACTGAACAGAGCCGAAGGAAGAATGCTCCCTTGAGGTACACACAACTACTGCCCATGGATGACAGCGTGGTGCCAATACGGACTTGGAACTGTCGATCAACCACAAAGTTTTGAAGGAATAAAGGCAGACAACCACGAAAACAAAGTTTATGGAAGTCTATAAGAATTCCAGACTTCCAAGTGGTATCAAACGCTTTTTACAGACTAAGAAAGATAGCAACCACATAATGTTTACTAATGAACGCGATGCGGAGGGCGGTTTTCAGACGGACTAAATGTTCAATGGTCGAGCGGTAGTTCCGGAACTTGCACTGGCCAAAAAGTCATCGGTTTCCAGCTTATAGATTAGATGGGGCTTGACCATCTTTTCCATTTGCGTGTAAAGGCAGCTTGTCAGAGCTATCGGACGATAGTTTGGAGGGTTGGTAAGGTCTTTCCAGGCTTAGAAATCGGAATGGTCATGACTTTTCACCACACACCTCCTCCCCAGAACAGCAAATTTTGACGTACCCAATTTTCTGGCACTTGAAGCACCGCATCGGAGATGGAGACGGAATGTCAAGTTGAATGCACACATTCAAAGAACTCACTTTGATTATTTAAGGCAATGAAGGGATACAGAACGTCAGAAAGAGGATGGTGGTGGGCACTCTTTCCCTTCCTTTGCGAACTGTCACCCTACGCACGTTGAAAATGCACCTCGGGAAGCAAGTTCTGTTTTCATCTCAGTCTCTGAGACGCATCTAAGATCTAGGCATCTAATGACTCCCTTGGACGTACTCAACTGTTTATAGGGAGTCACTTGGATCTCTCTACCAGTTTTGTGGCACTCAGCAGCTGTTCCGACAAATCATATGAAGGGAAGGCACTAAAACCTATCAAAATAAGACAGTAAACCGATTAAAGAAGTCCATAGCTGTAAGAAACGAGAACACTAAAACCTTTGAAAGGAAGATGATCCATCTATAGAGCGAAAACACTACAACTTTTAAAAAGGGGAAACTCAACTGCCTAAAACGACTACACTAGCCACTTGAAAAGAACACTAAATCCTGTGAAAGAACACTAAAGGAAAGGATAGAGTACTTGCACTGTTTGAAAGGCGACACCAGCTCCCTTAAGAGTAGGAAATTAAAACTGTCTTGTAATTTTTGTCCTTGTTTTTAGCGGACTCATTCAAAATTAATTTGGCGGACTCAGAATGATTTATGAAATCTGAAAGCTATGAAAGGATTCACATGCTAACTCATTACCATGTCAGGCTCTCTGTGGATAAAGGACACTCAGATCAGGAGTACCAGGTGCACACTAGGAAATATCTCGGGAAGAGGATCAAAGACTTCAAGAGCTCTGCAGCCCGAACCAAAATGATCTGAAAGCATGCGTCCATGCTCCAGATCCCCCGATTCACAATCTCTGCTCCAGAGCTCGAGTCAGCCTTTCATGCCTTTCCAGGAAACATTCCCTCTGGTACTCCCCGTTTTGTGTCCTCGATTCCCCAGAACACCGACAATCGAAACCGTCTTATCGTCATGACCATATGCAAAATGAGTGTGGATTGTAAAGCGCTTAGAGCTGGTGTCTTTCCGTGGATAGGCGCTATATAAGTATTCATAATAATAATGAAAATAGACACCGAATCGTAGAAAAGAAGACTAAGCCCACGAAAAAAGCCATATAAATATCTGAATGAAGGAGGCACTGAAGCCAGGAAAGAATAAGACCTGCGAAAGAAGGGAACACTATACCTAGCTAAAGAAGACATTAAACCCTTTGTATGAAGGGAGGCATCGAACCTGGAAAAATGATGAACCTGTGAAAGAAGAGACCCCGAATTCCAAGGAAAAGACAAAACAACAAAAATGCCAAACCATCTGAAAGGTAAGGTAATGTTGCTTATAGCCCAGCCAGCCACAAAGGGCCATGCCAGGGCTGTCACTGCGTTGAAGACATCCACACAACCCTTTAAAATACATCTAAAAACACAACGAAAATTTTGTTTAAAACATTTCTTCTGTGAAATCTTAAACCAGATGAAAAATGTTGATCTCTTTAAAAAAAATTTAAAGACCACATCAGGAGGGACATCTCTGAACAAGGTTTTCATGGAGTCTGTTGTAAAATGCTTATGGCTCAAACCATAAAAGTCCGAAGACTAATAGAATACGTTTCGCTGTGAATTGTACATGACAGAATGGACCATGGAGCTTCTTCACTCTTTAAAGGAAATGAGTTACAAACGAATGGCCAGCGTGCAGCCGGCATAGAACTGTTTCTTCTATGCGACCACCAGAGGTAGATGAGAGCAACACTTACGTCTGGTCGGAACTGGAAAAGTTTATTATACGTCTGTGTATTCCAGTCCTCCTGCCTGGTCTCTGATATAACAATTAACCTTCGGTTTCAAACCCGAGTAGGGGATAGGCATGCTGGACAGTTTCTTCGATGTGGCATTCCTGGCAGACGATCAGCCTTTTCATTTCTGCGAGTGCCAACGTGACCAGGAACCCAAGCTAGAACAACGTTGTGAGGTAAAAAGTCTTAAAGAGTTTAAAAGTTCAGAATGATGGAGGTAACGGCCAGCTACGGCCTCCACAGCTGACTGCGAATCGGACAAAATCAGAAAGTCCTTGTTTATAGACAGAGATTATCTTCAACGCTAGAACCAAAGCCGTTAGTTTCAGCAGAGTAAACAGAACTATCTGACGGAATACGATTTATTTGGAAAGGAACAGTTGGGCAACAGGCTGCACAAACCACTCCATCATCGGACTTTGAACCATCAGTAAACATTGTCTGAAAGGATGGGAATTTTGTACAGAGATCGGCAAACAATGCCTTGTATGCCTGATGACTGGATTCTTTGCGAGAAGCAACAAGATCAAAGCGTGTTTCTTATGTCAAAATGGTCCATGGAGGCTTTTCTGGAAACTTGGAGAAGTCAGACACAACTCCTAGATCAAGACCTGCATTCTACGCATAGGCAGCATACGAAGTCCAAAACTTCGGAATTCAGATGGGATTTTCTTCAAACTTACTTTGAAAATGAGGATTAAAAACGCAGTCACAAGCAAGGTTTTCTGGTTCAGAGAACAATCTGAGATAGTAATTTAAGGATAGTGTCAGCCTGCGGTTGGATGATGATTCACGTGCCTCTGCATACAGTCTGTATACATGGGTGGTGCGGAATGCTCCAAGACAAAGACGAAGCCCTTGATGATGAATAGGATCCAAAAGTTTCAAATAAGAGGGTTTTGCAGAGCCGTACACAGCACATCCGTAGTTCAGTTTAGAACGGACCAAGGCTCTGCAGAGGTGCAGCAAAGTTTTCTTATCAGCGCCCCAGTCAGTCTATGCTACGACCCGCAGAATGTTTAAAGCTTTCTGTCAAGAAGTTTTTAAATGTGTAATGTGACTAAGGAAGTTAAGCTTTTGATCGAAAATAACTCCCAGAAATTTGGCCGCCTTTACAGGTGGAATGGGAGATTACCCTTTTTGGATTTCAGGATCAGCAAAGAAATGTCCAAGATTATGAAAATGAATGCACTGGATCCTAGTAGCAGAAAAGATCAAGCCATTTTCTTCTGCCCACAGATTCATTTACACAAAGCTGGAGCCTGCGCTGAACACTTGATTACAAGCTACCAGTTGCACAGGGGGTGTGGGTGTGTGTGGGGGAATCATCTAGAAACAACGAGCAGTCGAACCCGATTGAATTGAATCAACAATGTTGTTGATTTTTATGCAAACCATCTGAAAGAACACGTCCATGACGTCCAAAGAACCACGAACTAAATACTACGCAAGAATATTTTGACCCTGCACAACACTTTAAGTGTCGGATAAAGAAAAGTAACCAGCCGCCGTGGCCAAGTGATTAGCGTCGCGGACTCCCGGCTGACAGGTCGTGGGCTCGATTCCCATCAGTTAGGGATATTTCTGCCCCAACCGGTTCCTACCCAAGTATGAGTTTGCTCAATTGGGAAGACTGGGAACACACAATCGAATTTCATCCACTTAATGGATACGTCTCTGACAGTGTTGCTCAAACTTCTTGACCAACACTGCAAGTGTCTGTATTTCCCGGGCCTGGTTGACGCCAGGATATATCATGAAAATAAACGTAGTACAGCCATATCATGCAGTCTCGGACCGGAACGGAAATCCGTAGCATTATCTTCATCATCCTCATTCTCATCGATCAGCATTATAAAGGTCTCAGCTTCTGTGGCCCTTCATGCCCTGTTCTCATGGTGACCTCAGTGTCAATGTCCTCTCCGTCTGTGGCCTTGTTTTGATTTCGACGGGGTCACAGGTATCGGCAAGGTCATGGAGGCCGTCGTTAAACATGTCGGCGCCCTCCGGAGGGAGAGCTCACTCACGCCGGCTCCGCGACTAAGCAAATATTGTCGTCAGTAGGGGGCTTAACAGGTGGTGTCCTGCGTATGTTGGATCAGAACAGGAGCCACTGAACACCACCGAAGTGACTCGGCAGCAGTGCAGTGTCTCCTCCGGTGGCTTGCCACTTGACCGCTTCACATTGATTGCTTCCTGTGGATTGCCGTGCCGGGGTTGCGTCCGTGTCGGAATGAGCAGTGTGGGTGCAATGCCACTGAAGTAGCACAGAAGATGGGCAAAAAACAAACCAAAAAAAGGAGTAAATAAAAGCTCGCCACCACTCTCCTTGTATTCTGTTGCCTTCCCCCGAGTTGATTCTTGCTGCTCCCCGGTTTCCACGGTCGTTGACGCACGAGTGCCTCCCCCTGTTGACAAACATCGATATTTTCTGTGAACTTTCGACTATTCTGCGTATATGATTCTGACTCGCTAAAATTCAGCAAAATGATTCTGATTTTACAAAGTGTTTGCGTTCTGTTATCTTGCAATCTAACAATATTTAGGTTCATACAATATATTATATGAAAAACATAAAAGCTTTCAACATTCTTCCATTAGAAAACATTGTGCAGTATCCTCTTACGCTCCATTTTAGGCTTCACATAGCTTAAGACCGAGATTGCTATGAACGAACTGGTCGATTGATATTCGGCGAAGGAACATTTAGCAACGCATGGTATGCCAGTACCTTCATTAAAATAAAGAAGATCAACGTTTCTCAGCCTCTCACCTTCGCGCGCGCGCGCGTGTGTGTGTGTGTGTGTGCGCGCGCGCGCACGTAGTGCGTGCGCCCGCGCAAACGTGTGTGTATGTAATACAGAGTGTTTAGGCGAGAGGATAGCAGGCATTCGTTTCCAGTTCAAGCTCCGAGGAAAAGGGCAATTCTGAAACATCTGTTTCAGTGGTATATTCATGTCTTAATACTTTAAGCCGAGGGAGAGAATTCACACGCGCACATACTCCATGGATGCAAAACGAATCGTTAAGGTGTTTGATATCCATCCCGCCCCCAACCTTATCCCCCACCAACTTCCCCCCTACTTCTCTAACCACAAGTCTTATTTGAGCACTGTTCTTGCAAGTGCTGTCAGGATCTCAATATGCTTTAGCCTCTCTCCCTTCTCCAGATGTCTCAGATGTGTCTTAATGCATTTGTGTTTTGTTGGTTGAAAAAGTGTGCGTGTGCGTGCGTGTGCGTGTGCGTGTGCGTGCGTGCGTGCGTGCGCGCGCGCGCCTTCGCTTGCACTTGCGTTTTTCTAGAAAGAGAGTAAGGGGAGGGAGGGAGAGTGTGTGACAGAGACCGAGACAGAGAGAACTGACCGTTGTGTTCAACACGGTCTTTCCTACTTCGCTACCAATTGCGACGGTTGCCCAGGAAACCGATGAATGTCAAAGAACGAGACACCAGGTCGACTGACGTAATGATTCCAGTCCAAATGCTGAACGAATCCTTTGCCGACAGTTCTGGCACACGTGTCACTGTTCAAGCAGCCCTGAAACATACAGTACTCCTGTCACTGTTCAAGCAGCCCTGAAACATACAGTATTTTTGTCACTGTTCAAGCAGCCCTGAAACATACAGTACTTCTGTCACTGTTCAAACAGCCCTGAAACACACAGTACTTCTGTCACTGTTCAAGCAGCCCTGAAACATACAGTACTCCTGTCACTGTTCAAGCAGCCCTGAAACACAGCACTTCTGTCACTGTTCAAGCAGCCCTGAAACATACAGTACTCCTGTCACTGTTCAAACAGCCCTGAAACAGACAGTACTCCTGTCAGATCTGCAGTGGCGAACAGACATACGCCCTTTCTTAAGAATCAAACCCAGCCAAGACTATAGAATGTTCTGAAAAAAAATCTTTTATCCGTAGAGATGGAAACAACTGGAATGCAAAATTCAGATAATCTGTACGTTTTTGTATGCGTACGGTTGGAGTTGTTGATTTGATTTAGACATTTTGTTATTTAATTTTTAGCATGAGCTGGCCTCAAAAGTTATGTAGTGGATATGCATGAGTCTATCTTACATCTCTCTTCGCCTCTAGTAGTTATTTATAGGAAAAAAATCCTTAAATCTTTAAAAACCTTGTATCCGACCTGTCATCAAAGTGCAGCAGTCAGTGTCTCGGACGCACGGCTACGGGCTGGAGGGTCGAATCCCGTCAGTGGCCTTTACTGGTGGAAGATGTTCGGCTTCTGTCCAAAACCGAGTGCTATGGGTTCAGATGGAATGTCCGAAACCACAATGATGATTAATTTCACATGAAGAGAACAGAAGTAATCAGTGTATTTTCATACCAAACCTACCGAGTAATTCTGCATGTAGCTCTGCCTTCTAGGCTCGGTAAACACTAGTAACTACTATCAAACATCCCTGTGTTGGAGTCTAAGAACAGAATAATCTCAATGACACCCTCATGATTCTCATCATCTCTGATCATTACGAAGACATTTCAGCAAATTCTGCGACTTGCTGTCCGAGTCGCCTGAAGTGCGATTCCCTCTCTACATACAGACCCTTAGTGGGCGAGTGCCCCATTCATCGGAATGGGCAGGTTAATGGGGAGTTTGGCTGTACGACTGGAGCGGCATTCTGTAGAAGAGGATGTTCACGCAGACCTGCTTCGTAAATAGTGTGAGCGTCGGTTGGTGCGTGCAAGCGAGTGTGTCGTGTGTGTGCGTGTGCGTGTGCGTGCGTGCGCGCGCGTGCGTGCGCGTGTGCGCGCGCGCGCCCGCGCGCATGTTTGTGTGTATCTGTGTGCGCGTGTGTATACATGCATACACATGTCGGTAGTAGTTAGAGATTCGAGGAGAGGGAGCAAGGGTAGGACAGGGGAGGGGGGCGGAGAGGAAAGCATGTTACCGGGATTCCCTAACAATTTTGTCACCCATTGTAAAAGAAAAGTCTGTCTGTAAAATACAGAATGCCGACACTCTCAGCAGAAAAAAGACGACAATGGAAGCTCAAACAGGCAATTCCCATTTTACACCCGTTCATATCTGTCAAATGTTTCTTGCACCGCTCTTGAAACTGATCGATTTCAACGCTGCAAACTCTTCCGCCCCTTACCACTTGATATCCCTTTGAAAACGTAACTATTCTCAAACTGTTTGAACTTACCACTGAAGGCGGTGTTGTACCTGGTGCAGTCTGGTTTGAAGCCCTGGACGATTCGTCTCGGTCGCCGTCTCTCTGGCAGACTCATCAGATGAATTCGGCTGTCCTTAGAACCCCAAGGCACCCACACAGCCACTGCACCTCTGGCTGGATACTGTCTCTCAGGTCAGAATGGCCTGGGCATTCCTGTAAGACATGCTGTGACGTCTGCTCCACTCGCCCGCGCTGGCTGAAGGGCCAAGGACAATCTTCAACTTTCGGCCAATGTCCTGTTCAAGGACTGTAAATGGTGATTTGATCAGTTCAAACAAAATGCAGGGCATACCTGGCCTCATGCATCCCCTGGGGAAAGATTCTGTGAGAGTTTCTAGTACTGCCGCGTTGAACACAGTGACAGTCTCAGTAATAACCAGACCCTGGATTTGCATGCCCTTGGTGGGGATGGTCATTGTCCTGGAAGACGTAGTATAATGGTCCTCAGGCAGACTGGTTCCGATTCCCGGAGAGTGATCACCCTTAACGGTCTAGCTAGTAAAATCTGACGAAGGAGAAATTGCTCAACTGTGCGAATGAAGACATTAAATCCTATGAAGACGAGACTAAAGCCTAGGAGGAAAGTTCACGGACACTGTGCGTGAAATAAAATAATCAAAGCCTATGAAACAAACCACTAAAACTGGTAAGAATAATCTATGCCTTGTGAATGAAACATATGGCCTAAACAAAACACGGAAATCAACGTTAGGAAAGAGGACACCGTCATTCTGAAAGATTACACTAAACAAAACGAGAGGTGGACATTAAAACCAACGAAATTGGAAGAAGATAAACATTATGACAAAAAGGACTGTAAACCTTATAGAGGAAAGATGCTAAAACTTACTTAAAGAGGGGAAAAAACTATACATTGAGAACATTTAAACCTTAAAAAGAACATTGAACCACATAAGAGTACCCCCAACCTTGTGAAAAGAGGAAAGTAAGCCCCAAGATAACACCATATGAAAGAGCACTAAACCTCTTGGAAAGGTGACGCTAAACCCAACAAAAATATGAAACTTCACTGTAAGAAAAGTGTAACCAATTGCCATGAAAGGAGGAGACTAGGCCTTAGAGGAAAGAGAACAGTAAAGTCTGTGAACAGAGGAAACTAGGCCGTCCAGAAGGACAATAATACTCGCTACTTAAAAAGGATACTCACCATCAAAGAACATTAAACAAAAGCATATTTATGCCCATAAAAGAAAAACACTGAATACTATTTGAAAGACGACGCCAAATCGTGCTAAAAAAAAAAAGGGCAGCAGAACGTATGAAAGGATCCACATGTTGATGCTACCACAGATGTTCTGTGTATTAAAGGACACTCAGATCAGGAGGTATCAGGTGCGCACTAGGGAATATTTCTGGAAGAGCTCTACGGACTTCCTTAACGCTTCTGCAGCTCAGTCTCAGATGATCTGAAAACATGCGTCCATGTTCCAGATCCCTGAAATAGGAGACCTGCTACGTAGCGGAGTCAACCATTCATGCTCTTCCAGAAAATATTTCCTCTGGTACCCCCTGTTTTATATCCTTGTACCACAGAACATTGACAAAAGAAACCAGAACCATATAAAGCATATGGACGACCAACACTGAACGCGAGAAAGACGCTCAAAACAAGGGGAGAGCAAACGCTAAAGTTTGTGAACCAAGAAGACAAACCCTGACAAAGAGGACACTTAGCCCATTTCATGAAGGAAACAGAACTGAAAATTTAGACAAACACTGTGGAGGAAGAAAACACTGAATCCTCAGGAAATGAAGGCACACCATCTGAAAAGCATACGGTGAACCTCTCCACAGGACCAGGTATTGAACTCTATAAACAAGATTCTTGGTCCACTAAACAAAAAAATATGAAAAACTGGTGGGTTGGGGGGGGGGGGGGGGCGAGGGGGGGCGAGGGCTGTAGCGGAAACAAGCTGGAGAAGGAATAGGAAAAAGGAGAAGATTTAAGTACACCGCGCCAACTACCCTAGTGCTAGGCTGCATTCCTCGAGTTCACTCATCCTGGTCTCTAGTTTCCACGGCCGTTGGTGCAGGAGTTCTTTGCCCCTGTTGATATAAACAAACAATTTTTAACAAGTCAATTCTTATGCAAATACTTCTCAAATACAAACTTCACTAAACTAATTTGACTTTTGATGTTTGTGCGCTTCTTTCCTTTTTACAACAAATAATTATTCTTTTTTTACGAATCCATATGCTCACAATCTCTACACTTGTAAAATAAAAAGATCAGAGTGCACATGCGTATCGGTAGAGTGGAGGGGGTGGTGTTTGTGGGGAGTTTGATCGAGAGAGAGAGAGAGAGAGAGAGAGAGAGAGAGAGAGAGAGAGAGAGGGAGAGAGAGAAAGCGAGTGTGTGTGTGTGTGTGTGTGTGTGTGTGTGTGTGTGTGTGTGTGTGTGTGTGTGTGTGTAATTTAACTAAGAAAGTTTATACGCTCTCTTCTTTCATCAGGTTTAGCATCCCCCTTTCGCATGGTTTAGCATAATCTTCCATCATGCCTCATTTCTCCATCTTTCACCTGCAATGAAAATCTAATTTCTGCACTGTTAGTGAAATCAATATCAGAATTTCCTAACAACTATTTCCCCCTTTTGTCTATTCCTATTGTTCCAGAATATGCGTTTGAGGTCAGTTATGATCTGTCGGTTGAAAAAGGTGAGAATATTTTCCTCAGCATTATTACTGAAGAACCGACTGTCGAGCTCCCTGTAACAGATTAGTCAGGAAGTCGGCAAGGATGGGACAGGAAAGAGGTGGTAAGGTACGGAAAGGTGGTGTGGGAAGAATGGACGGATGATGGGAGTGGGAAAGGAGAATTGGAGATCCACTCTACAACGCATAAAAAGGGGCTACAAGAATCCACTTTAAAAAAAAAAAGCAAAAACCTACAAAGTCCTGAAATCAGACGAATTATTGTAACTACACCTACCTTCCTACCTATTACCTACCTTGCAAAAGCAAAACTCGCCAGTTAAATACCAGCTGCTTCAAAGTACAAAATTTGCACTTACATCATCGTCAGTTGTCTTTACAGCACCTGAATAGTGGTGTCATGTGAATCCTTCCCGAGACGTATATGTTCTTGGTGAGCATGGCAATTGTCCTGGAAGACGTAGCACAATGGCTCTCTGGTAGACCGATACCTGTTCTCGGAGAGTAGTCACTCTTTATGGCCTGCCGAAAGAAAAGCCTTAGATTAAATTCTGAAGAATAAGTCACTAAACAATGAGAAAGAAGAGAGGATATCATGCAAAGAAGACACTAAGGCCTTTAGTTCATAAACAGCGAAATTAAAGTGGGAACTAAAAGCCAGTGAAGGGCATTAAATCTCAAGAAAGAATAATTTAAATCCTGTAAATGAAGACCAAGACTAAAAACCCTTGACAGTAGAAAGAAACTCGTGGAGAGCGTGGCAGCAGAGAGTCCTCAGAAGAGAAGCCCCCTTCAAGCAAGTGTTTCGGCCCTTATCTCCTGACACTCTAGGGGGGTTGGGCCACACCCGGTTCATGACTCCGGATGTCCCTCTGCTGCCCCTTTTTATCCCATCTTGGGACGAGCCATGGCTGGGATTCGAACCCATGACCCTCTGGACATGCTCATTTTCCACTTAATGACTCGCGCTTTAACCACTGAGCCACAGGGACACCTGATATTTGTAGGGAAATTAAGCCTTATGAAGTTCACTTTTGTTCCTCCTTGACCAGATCCAGCTTGAACACCTCTCTGCCGCTTCTGCCATTGCTTTCAGGGCTCTGGTTTTTTCCTTCCCTGCAACTGAGAGCTGTTTCATGAGGCTGTATGCAGACGTTCCTACAAACCCCCTAGCTCCAATTTCTGCAGTGAGGACTTTGACCTGATAGCCTTCTCTCCTCAGGCTGTTTGCCAGATCAGCATACTTTTCAGTCTTGTAGATTTGAGCTGCCTCCATTCTGTTCTCATATGGCACCGTGAGCTCGATCATGATCAGCTGCTTGGTTGACTTAGAGTGGACTACTATGTCTGGTCTCATGCCACTCTTGCTGATGATCTCTGGGTGACTCTTCCATTCTGGGAGGTCTGCAGTGCACTCCCAGTCATCTGCCCCGTCCAGCAGACTCTGCCTGCATGTTTCGAGTGGCACTGTTGTTCTTGGCCATGATTTGCTGCCTCCTGCCGTGAAGAATGTTGCGGGTGCTTTTGGAGTCCTGATTTTCCCTTTTGTGGTGTTGGTACTAGCCCAGACTACTTGTACAATTTCTTTGAGCACTTGGTTGTGCCTCCATGTGTACCTTCCTTGAGCCAGGGCTACTTTACATGAGCTTAGGACATGCTCCACTGTTTGTTTTTCATGGCAGAGGGGGCATGCAGGATCGTCTGTTTTCCCCCACTTCACCAGGTTTGCATTTGAGGGCAGAAGGTCATATGCAGATCTGAGAATGAAGCCGATCCTGAGAGGGGCCATGTGCCAAATGTCATTCCAAGTGAGACTTCTTTGGAGTGCATTCTCCCACGTTGTCCATTGCCCTTGCTGGCTCTGCTGGACTGCTTTTTGGAGTCTTTTTTGGTCTTCTTCTTTTCTCATCTCCTGAATCATCATGTCTCTTTTGGCTTTTCCTTTGGCCTTTGACCACCATTCAGTTTTGGTCACCCCCAGTCCCTGTCTGTTGGTCTGTGTGTGTCCTGTTATTTCTCTGATCTTGAGACTTTCTTTTGCAGAATCCATCGCCTCTTGAACTTTCCATTTTCTGCCTGTCTTCAGCTGGGGCTTAATTGCTTCTATCACCTTGTCTCCTGAGTCCTCCAGCATGCTTTGAAGTCTGATCTTCCCTGCTTTGTATTCCTCCAGGATGGATTTCAGGGGTAGTTTCAGCTTTGCCTGGCGACAGTACAGCGCTATGTCAGTCAGACAGGGTGGGACACCAAGCCATTTCCTTGTGAACTTGTTGATTTTGGCTTCCATTGCCTCCACTATGCTGGTGCAGATGTCGTATATCATCAGAGGCCATAGCAGCTTTGGTATCAGCATGAACTGCAGACACCAGACCTTGTATTTGCCAGGGAGCCCACACTGGTCAATGGTCTCCAAGCCTTCCTCCGCCATCTGCTTGGTTTCTTTTGCTCTTTGTGTGTCTTTCAGCGTATCATCATACCATCTTCCAAGGCTCTTGACTGGTTCTTCTGTGACTGTTGGAATGGCCTGGTTGGCAACACTGAAGACCACAGATCCGGCCACTTTTCCTTTCCTCAGTGAGAGACTCCGTGATTTCTTTGGCTTGAACTTCATTCTGGATGAGGCAACTATGTCGTCCAGCCTCTCCAGCACATGACGTGTCTCGTCTTCTCTGGATGAAATCACTGTAGTGTCATCCATGAAGGCCTTGAGAGGAGGCATCTTGTATCCATCGCCAAGGTCTGTTTGTCTCGCGTTGTTTGTTGCTGCTTTCAAGATGAGTTCCATTGCCAGCACGAACAGTATTGGGGAAATTGCACAGCCCATTGCAATACCCACTTCCAAGTTGATCCAGTCTGTTGTGTACTCCTTGGTAGAGAACCGCATTGAGAAGCCATTGAAGTACTTCTTGAGCATGTCGCGGATGTTCTTTGGCACATGGTACATCTCAAGAGCCAACTGTATCATCTCATGGGGCACAGATCCATATGCGTTTGCCAGATCAAGCCACACTACGTCCAGGTGAAGGGCATTAAATCTCAAGAAAGAATAATTTAAATCCTGTAAATGAAGACCAAGACTAAAAACCCTTGACAAATTACATTGCCAAGAAAAAGCTTTGTCTCTAACACTTTGGAAGAAGGTAACGCTAAATTATGCAAACGGGGGATGCTAAACCTGGTGGGAGAAGAGAAGTGAACTTAAGTCGCTATACGCTCTATGGATGGAACACTTTAAAACTTAAAACAGTACAATAACCCTACAAAAGAAGACCATAAATCCTACAGAAAGGGACACTAACCATCAAGAGAAGAGGGCCTCATCGCACTCGATGATGATGGTATCCGTCTGTCTTGAGACAATGGCGTTGCATCGTGGAGCAGTCAGTTGTGAAGTTGCAGCGCCTACTGTGGCAGAAGAGCCCAGTCCTCGAGTGGCAGACTCTGTTGCAGCTGGTGGTGGTGAAGTCTTGGTCATGAATGTCTGTTGGTGCCGACGCGATTCTATGCCGTCTGCGGCGCCTCCGTTCTTCCCTCTGGGCCTCTCTTCTGCTCTGCTTGTTTGATGCCGGCCTTGACAGTGGACCGCCAGCTGATCCGATCTGAAGCTGCCGTCTCCAGGTCTGCTAGGTCGAGGCTGCCTGGCCTCAGGTCGCGCTTACACACATCCTTGTAGCAAAGGGCGGGCCGTCATGTGGATCTGGAGCCTGTAGCCAGCTCGCCGTGCAGCATGTCCTTTGGGATGCGACCGTGGTACATGCGGCTGACGTAACCAAGCCAGCACAGGCGTATGTGTGTCGGCATGTCCAGAACGTCCGTGTTAGTGTTGCGTCCTGTCAAATAATGTCCACGAGTCTTCTGAGGCGGCGCAGATGGAAGGTGTTTAGTCTGCGTTCTTGTCGAGAGTACAGGGTCTTCGCTTCCGCACAGAAGAGCGCTCAGCACGCAGGCTTGGTGCACTTTCATCTTGGTGTTTGACGTAAGCATGGCTGTCCGACTTTTCTAGACTGGCCATCACTGTCGCTACCTTGCCAATCCGCACGTTCAGCTCGGCGTCCTGATAGAGGTTGATGGAGATGGTGGAGCCCAGTTAAACCAATTCGTCGACCACTTCGAGGGTGCGATCTCCGATGGAGATGCGGGGAGTGCTGCTGACGTCTTGACCCATGTTTTTTTCAAGCTGATATTGAGGCCGAACTCGGTGCAGGCATCAGCGAAGCAGGTGACGAGCCAGTTGTAGTGCTTCCTCGGTGTGGGCAGTAAGGGTGGTGTCTGTGAAAAGCATCTCCCTGATGAGGACTTTCCGCACCTTCGTCTCAAATCGGAGGCGTGCCAGGTTGGAGAGGCCTCCGTCACTCCTAGTGTGGAGGAAGATGCCGTCGTCAGACTCTCGAAGGCGTAGCGCAGCAGCAGGGTTAAGACGCCGAACAGTGTCGGAGCGAGCACGCACCTTTGTTAAACACCGCTTTTGATTGGGAAGTGGTCCGAAGATGAACCATCGTACTGGACAGTGCCATTCATGTTGTCATGGAAGGACGTGATCATCTTCAGGAGCTTTGGGCGAGTTGGATGAAGACGCGTGACCTACTAACCAAAGTCAAACGCCTTGGTCAGACCGATGAAGGCAATGAACAAGGGTCGTCTCTGCTCGCGACACATCTCTTGCAGCTGCCTCAGGGAGAATATGTCGATCGTTGACCTCGCAGCTCTGTGCCTCTGGGTACACTCGTTCGGCTGCAGCCTGTTGACGACGCGGACGAAGGCTTTACCAACAATGCAGGAGGGATATTCTGCGATAGTGCAGACGCTGCGATTCCCTTTGTTCATCATGCACAGGGTGATGTTTTGCATCGCGCATGTCCCGAGGCACTGTCACTTCCTCCCAGCACTGCAGGAGAAGCTCATGGAGGCGTCTTGAGGATAGAACTCTCCTTGCTGGCTTTGACGACTTCTGGCGGAATGCCGTCGCTACCCGGAGCTTTACCACAGGCTATCGAGTCAATGGCCTTGCCGAGTTCCTCAATGGTGGGTGGGGCGTCGAGCTCCTCCATGGCACGCAGGGGGGTGGTGTTCTCAAAGGCTGTGTGGGTAACCGAGTTTTACCTGGAATAGAGCTCCTCGTAGCGCTCGGCCCATCTCATCTGTTTGCTGCCGACGTAGATTTTAGAGGAGTGATCTTGATGGCACCGAGGCCGAACGGTTTCTTCATGCCTTTGCATATGGCGCGGATGTTGCCGCAGTCGGCGTTGATCTGGATGCCCAGGCACAGGTTCAGCTAGTACTCACTAGCACATTTATGGGCGATCCACTATGCGTTGTTGCGAGCTTTTCGGAGTGCGACCTGCGTCTTCATTGGGGGCTCTCTCTTATGATCTAGGATTGCGGTTCGTTTAGCAGCAGTGTCAGGCTCAATCTCCACGATTCCTGATTCGAACAAGTTTTCATTCTTCCTCACTCTCTTCTCCCAGGTGTCCAAGGCGGATTGGTAGGTGGCATCGCGGATGTGGTTCCACCGTAATGAAACGCTTGTCTGTCGCGCAGTCCTCTTGGGCCTTGTCAGTTCGGGCGCTGACGTCATGGCTGTGTTGATTCTAAGACGTCCCTTCTGCTCAGAGCTTATCACACGAAATCCTGTTAAAAGATGACACCAAACCATATGAATGGGTAATAAATCCAAGGGAAAGAGACACTACATCCTTCAGAAGCTTTCACGAACTCCTAGAAAAAACAGGACGTCAAACTATGAAAGGACACTAAACCCTATGGAAAACAGGACACCACATCAAAAGGAAAGAGAATGCTACGCCTGTGAAACGACACCAAATCATATGAAAAAAAAAAGACACTAATCCCTCAAAACCACCACGAAAGAACGTTAACCTAGATGATGCTGAATCCTATGAACAGAGAACACTGCTAACTATTTGATGGTTGACACCCCATAAAAGAAAGACATTAATACCTATGGAAAAAACCATGTGTTGACTCGTGATCATCATGTCGGACTATCTGTGGATTTATGGATACTCAGATCAGGAGGTACCAGGTGCGCACTAGGAAACATTTCGGGAGGACTAAAAAAATTCCTTAACAGCCCCGCAGCTAGACCCAGTTTATCTGAAAACATGCGTCCATGTTCCAGATCACTGAATCATGTAACATGCTGCATAGCTTTGAGTCAATCTTTCACGCCCTTCCAGAAAATACTCCCTCTGGTACCCTGTGTGATGTATCCTTGTTCCACAGAAGACCAACATAAGAACCCAGAGCACACATGCTGGTCATATGAAAGACTGTAGAGCGGACAATTCTACACCTCGAGAAATAAGACAGACACACTTGTGAATGAAGGGGACACTAACCTTGGGAAAGCACACACAAAAACTTGTCAAATGAAGAAAATACTGAACACTTCGAAAAAAGGGGACACTGATTATGTAAACTAAGTGACTGAACCCTGTGACTGAATAAGACACGGACTCCTTGGGGCGGGGGACGCTTAAACCATAAAAAAGACGTCAACTCCCTCCAAAGAAGCAGGTGCTATGAACACCCCTTTGGACAATAATAATAATAATAATAATAATAATAATAATGTATAATACTTATATAGCGCATTTCTTGTTACACAACTCAATGCGCTTACATCCACCATTTGCACTTATTCATCAACACTCGTTTACACTGGTGAAGCTTGTGATCCGCTGAATTCACGTGTCCTGGTCGCCCTCTCCGCAGCCAATGAAGCAGGAGTTCTTCCTCCTGTTGACAGATACGTTGGTATTTCTTTTCAACACTTGACTTTCTGTGTAAATAAATCTTATCTACGTAATCAAGCAAAACTGTTCCGATTGTAGTAATTGTTTTTCTTGTTTTATGGCCACAAGACAATACTTTGGCTAACAAGATATATCATGTGAACAACATTTTAAGTATTTCAACTTCCATATTAAAACGTACACGTTTTCCATGTTAGGCTAAACACCTTAAGAAAAAGGGCCGTTGAACAAAATGAATCAGAATGGAGCTGCATAAGATCTGTATTATCGCAAACAACGTAAAATTATGAGACCTTTTGTGCCCTGCCCGAATTTTTAGTTCTATCTCCATGTGCTGAGTTTGACCTGAAGATGTCAGTGTCGGCAAGAGCATGTAGCACTATGACTGCCACGAGAATTTCCAGGGGAGAATGCTCATGCAGATCTGCTCCATCACAAAATGAATGAATGTATGTGTGTGTGTGTGTGTGTGTGTGTGTGTGCGCGCGCGCGCGCGCGTGCGTGCGTGCGTGCGCGAGAGAGAGATCGAGAGGGAAAGTGTGCGCGTGTTGAGTGTATGAGAGAGAGAGAATGTGTGCGCGTCCGCGTGCTGGCGCGCAGTGTGTGTGTGTGTGTGTGTGTGTGTGTGTGTGTGTGTGTGCGTGTGTGTGTGTGTGTGAGAGAGAGAAAAGAGAATGTATATGTATGTGCGTATGTTGCGTATCCATTTGCGCGTGCACGTGTGTGTGCGCGCGCGTGTTCATGTCTTTACTGGAGGAGGGAGCAGCAATGGGAAGGTGGCGCCGAGGAAAACATAGCATCACTGTCCATTACAACTTCTGTCACCCTCTTTACCAAAATAAAAAATTCATCTGGTGAAATACTGGGTGGCAATAGCCTGTGTAGAAAAAAAAAGAAAGCAAGTGCTGATGGTCGATCAACATTCCCGCTCTATTCACCCATGCGTTTCTGTACAGCATTTTCTGCTGAGGTAATTTCAACGATGAAAATTATTCCTCTTTTCATTTGATCCTAATGAAGATGTAACTGTTCTAGAGTAAGCTGACCGTCTTCATCACTTGAAAGTGGTGTGTTACCTTGTCATCTCTGCTGTGCAGCCCTGGACTAGCCGTCTTCTGGTCTGCCGTCATACCCGCACTCTCATGGAGGAATGCGGTGTCCTCTGAAGATCCACAGGGCACCTGGCGTACCACCAACCCATCCGGCGCAAGTTCTATACCTCAACACAGCATGGTACAGCCAGCGTCAGCACTGTCTTCGCACAGCTGTCCGGTTCTTCTCTCTGCAGCAGATGGGAAACACACACACACACGCGCGCGCGCGCGCACGCACGCACACACGTATCCCTAACACTGAAAACCTACGAAAATAAGGCACTAAACAGAAGGAAAGTATGGCATGCTAAATCTCATGAATTGAATCTGTTACTACACAGAGCAGCCGCTTGAAAAAGAGAAAGAAAATATATAAAAGAAAATTTCTCTAGACCCTACTCAAGTACGACACCAGCCCTACCAAAAAGACTCTACATGTGATGACAGAGGACAGTGCACCCTGTGAGAAAACAACGCTAAAACGTTTTAAGAGAGGACAAACTGCAACGACGGAGACCATAAACTCTAAAAAAAGAGAACATTAAAGTACACACAAAATGAAGATCCAGAACCCTATGAAAAGACACTAAACGTTAAAAAGGACACTAAACGATACTAAACTATAAAAAAGGACACAAAACGATTAAACGGCCACTGAACACTGCCAACAGAAGACACTAAACTCTGTGCAAGGACGATACTATAACCCTAGAAAAAGAACACTTAACTGTATGAAAGCAAGACACTGGATTCAACAAATAGGAATCACTAAACCATACGAACGTAGGACAATAAATTGCAGAGAAGACAAAAACCCCATACAAACACCAAACCAATCCGTACAAATGTTAAAAGATAAGTTCTATGAAAAGAAGATACTAAACTGTTTGAAAGGACACAAAACCCTCTGAAAGGAAATGCTAAACCAGTTGGAAAGACGACACTGAAGTCAGTGAAAAAGACAGAACTTAACCTGAAAGGGCGGCACTTAACCTTAAAAAGGCAGTAAATCCTATGAGAAAACTCTGAAGTAGTGAAGACACAAGTTGAAAGGTAAACACCAACACTGTGTGAAAGGTGAGAAAATGAACCATGAAAAAAAAAAGAAACTAACCATTACTGAAGAACACGAAACTGTGTGGACGACGGTGGGTGGGGACATAAGAACACAAAACTCTGTGGAGGAGGGTGATGGTGGTTCAGACATCGAACCTTATATGAAGAGAACACGAAACCCTCTGGAAGGAAAGATAGCGGAACCTTCTAAGAAAGAGCAAGAACTCTGGACGGGGATGGAGGTGGAGAGGACAGCGAACCTTCTAAAAAAAATGACATGAAACCCAGAAGGGAGGAGGTAAGTGGGGATTTGGACCGAGACTTGTAGACAGAACATTCGAAATCCGGAGATGCGCGGGCCGAGGGAAAGACGACGAACGTTAAAGAGAGTCAAAACCCTCGGGGGAGGGGGGGGAAATAAAGCTAACCTTGTGAAAGAAAGGAACCGAAATACACCTTTGTACAAACGAGATCTACAAAGCAAAAGGCGGGTGGAGGACGTGACACAGTGTCGCACAAAGACACGAAACCCTGGAGGGGGAGGCGACGGATATAACTGAACCTATTAAAAACAGATAATAGGCAAACTGAGGGGGAGGGGGCGGAGCAAGACACCAGGAACCTCGTAGAAAAAGAAAAGGAAACTCTGGACGGCGGAGGAGGCGGGGCTGGGGCAGACATCGAATCTTCGCAGAAAGAGGATTCAAAACCTTGGATAGACGGGAGGGGGGAAGGGTGGAGGGACACCAAACCTTATAGGAAAACAAAATCAAAACCTGAACCAAACAGAAAGAGAATATGAAACCCTACGGGGTGTGGTAGAAGGGCTCCGAATCTTTTCGATAGAAGACACAAAACCTCCAGGCGAGGAGAGGATAGTGTGGAGGCACACAAACTCAGAAAGATACAAAAACCCTGGTGGGCTTGATGAGGGGGTGGGGGTGGGGGGTGGGAAGAAACACCTAACCAGAAAGTCACAAAACCCAGGCGGGAGAGAGAATGAGCGTTTACACCGAACCTTGCAGAAAGACGATACAAAATCTGGTGGATGGAAGAGAGACACCAAACCTTAAAGAAAGATGCGAAACCCCCCCGAGGGCGGAGGCAGCTGGGGGGTGGGGCGGGCGGAAGAAAGACACCGAACCGAAGGAAAAAAGACAACAGTTTATGGTGGTGAAACTGATACCTAACAATGTAGGACACGACATTCTGAAGTGGAGAAACACCGATACCTGGGGGCCGAGTGGGGAAACTAAGCCTCGTAGAAAAAAGGCAGGGAACACTGGAGGGGGGGGGGGGGGGGGGGGGGGAGAAAAGCTAGAGATGCCTAAATCTTACAGAAGGACAAGAAGTTCTGTTGGAGTTGGGGGGGGGGGGGCGGAAGAGACACAGAACCTTACAGGAAGAAGACAATACTCTGAGGGGAGGGGGGGGGGTGGTAGTTGTGTTGCAGGGAAAGATACATCGAACATTATACAAAGACGATACAAAACCCCAATGATAGGGGTGAAAGAAACACCCAACCGTATAGAAAGAGGGACGAAATCCCGAGAGAAGGAAAGACAGACCAAGCCTTACAGAAGGAGACGGTAAACCCCGAGGGGGGGGGGGGGGGGGAGGTGAAGGTTTATACCAAACCTTGTACGAAAAGGACACAAAATCCTGTGGCGAGGAAAACAGACACTAAATTTTATGGAAAGAGGACAAGAAACCGTGAGGGGGGGGGGGGGGGGGGGGGCACCAATTCTTCTAGAACACCGAAGCCGGGGGAGGGGGGGGGGGGGGGGCTAAGCACAAAACCTGAAAGAAGAGAACACGAAGCCCGGTGTAAGGAAAAGAGACATCAAACTTCATAACAAGAGAGTACAAAGACCCCGGAGGGGTGGCGGTTGGGGGGGGGGAGGGGGGGGAGGGGGGGGGAGGGGGTGCAGCAGCAGCACATAATTTCATAGGAATAGGATTTTAAACCTTTACGAGAGAAAAAGAGTACCTTAATTTAGAAGGGAACACGAAACCCTGTGGAGGAGAGAAAGAAACCCCTAACCATGTCGAAAGTGGACACGAAACCCTCTTGGGGGCGAAAAGAAACGCCGAACTGGATGGAAAAAGGACAAAAAACTCTGTGGAAAAGAGTGGGAAAGAGACAACGAACCATCCAGAAAAATGACACGAAACTTGGAGGCGAGGAGGGGGAGGGGGGTACAGACACGAAATTTTACAGAAAGAGGGCATGCAGTTCTGGTGGGGTAAACAGACACCGAAACTTATAGAAATGAGACAAGAAACCTGGGGTGGAGTGAGCGAGTGCATGAGGACTGAACTTTATGGAGACAAGGTCACGAAACCCTGTAGGGGATGGGCAGTTGTGGAGGAAACACTACATCCAGTTCTTATGGAAAACAGGAATGTAACATAGAGTTTTGTGGGGAAAGCATCAAATCCCACAGGAACGGACACAAACCCTGTGGCTGAGCTAAGAGAACCGAACCTTACAGAAGAAGACAGGAACCTCATGTGGGGGTAAAGACACTAAGCCCTGCAGGAAAGATAGGAAAGAGGCGTGAGGGAAGTGGGGAGATGTTATTCACAAAACGGAGAGAGTGGGGGGGGATGGAGTAGAATAAACACTTATCCTCATTGAGAGAAGATGAAATCTTGTATGGGATAGATATTCAGCCTTACAGAGAGTATACATTAAAGGCTGGAAAGAGGTGAGCAAGCTAAGCTTCTACAGGACACGAACGCCTGGGGAGGAGGGGCGAGGCATTAAGCATTAGGACACGAAGCCTTGGGAGGGGGGTAGGCATTAAGCATTAGGACACGAAAGCCTGGGGGGAGAGTGAAAGATAGTAGCCCCCTATAGGACACTACACCCTGTAGAGGGGTGGGGTGAAACATAGTAGCCCCTATAGAACACTACACCCTGTGGCGGGTGGGGTGAAAGATAGTAGCCCCTATAGGACACTACGCCCTGTGGCGGGTGGGGTGAAAGATAGTAGCCCCTATAGGACACTACGCCCTGTGGTGGGTGGGGTGAAAGATAGTAGCCCCCATAGGACACTACACCCTGTGGAGGGTGGGATGAAAGATAGTAGCCCCATAGGACACTACACCCTGTGGAGGGTGGGATGAAGATAGTAGCCCCCATAGGACACTACACCCTGTGGAGGGTGGGATGAAGATAGTAGCCCCTATAGGACACTACACCCTGTGGAGGGTGGGGTGGAAAGATAGTAGCCCCATAGGACACTACACCCTGTAGAGGGTGGGGTTGAAACATGGTAGCCCCTATAGAACACTATACCCTGTGGCGGGTGGGGTGAAAGATAGTAGCCCCATAGGACACTACACCCTGTGGCGGGTGGGGTGGAAGATAGTAGCCCCTATAGAACACTACACCCTGTGGTGGGTGGGGTGAAAGATAGTAGCCCCTATAGACACTAAGGCCTGTGGAGGGTTGGGTGGAAGATAGTAGCCCCTATAGGACACTAAACTCTGTGGAGGGTGGGGTGGAAGATAGTAGCCCCTACAGAACACTACACCCTGTGGAGGGTGGGGTGGAAGATAGTAGCCCCTACAGAACACTACACCCTGTGGAGGGTGGGGTGGAAGATAGTAGCCCCTACAGAACACTACACCCTGTGGAGGGTGGGGTGGAAGATAGTAGCCCCTAGAGGACACTACACCCTGTGGAGGGTGGGGTGGAAGATAGTAGCCCCTACAGAACACTACACCCTGTGGAAGGTGGGGTGGAAGACAGTAGCCCCTATAGGACACTACACCCTGTGGTGGGTGGGGTGGAAGATAGTAGCCCCTATAAGACACTACACCCTGTGGTGGGTGGGGTGGAAGATAGTAGCCCCCATAGGACACTACACCCTGTGGAGGGTGGGGTGAAAGATAGTAGCCCCTATAGGACACTACACCCTGTGGCGGGTGGGGTGGAAGATAGTAGCCCCTATAGGACACTACACCCTGTGGAGGGTGGGGTGGAAGATAGTAGCCCCTACAGAACACTACACCCTGTGGAGGGTGGGGTGGAAGATAGCCCCTATAGGACACTAAGGCCTGTGGAGGGTGGGGTGGAAGATAGTAGCCCCTATAGGACACTACACCCTGTGGCGGGTGGGGTGGAAGATAGTAGCCCCTACAGAACACTACACCCTGTGGAGGGTGGGGTGGAAGATAGTAGCCCCTATAGGACACTACACCCTGTGGAGGGTGGGGTGGAAGATAGTAGCCCCTACATAACACTACACCCTGTGGAGGGTGGGGTGGAAGACGATTATAAAAGGACAAGAAACCCAAGAGCGGGGGGGGGGGGGGGGGTTTAACCTTACAAAAAGAACACCAAACACTGGGGGGGAGGTGGGGGTGGGGAAGAGACACCGAACCTGAAAGAAAGAAAACACGGAGACAGGAAAAAGGGCCGGGTAGGTGGGGGGGGAGGGGGGGGGGCTGGGGGACACCGAACCTGAAAAAAGAGACATATAAACCTGTTGGGGGGAGGGGATGGAGTGACCACCGTCTCGAGGGGTGGTGGGGTTGGTTAATGGGTAGGGAGACTCCCAACCTTACAGAAAAAAAGGACATGAAACTATGTAAGCGGGGGTTGGGGCGGAAGGAGGCGACACCGATCCTTGTAGGGGAGGGGAAAGGGGGCGAAAAAGACGCCAAGCTCTACATCAAGAGGACACGAAACCCTGTGGGGGTGGGGAAGAGACACAGAACCAACCAGAGAGCACGAAAAACAAACGCCAATCTTAATAGGAGAGAGATGCGAAACCCTCTTTGGGATATGAAAACCATGCCTCATAGAAAGAGGATACAAAGCCGTGTGGGAGGGGGGGGGGCATTAAACTTCATAGAAAGACACAAAAGCCGTGTGTGTGTGTGGGGGGGGGGGGGGGTTATTACACTAAATAGAAAGACGACACAAAAGCCATGTGGGAAGGGGGGGCGGCATTACACTTCATAGAAAGACGACACAAAAGCCGAGGGGATGGAGGAGGTGAAGACACTAAAACTTATGCAAGCAGGACAGGAGACGGAAGACCTTTTGCCTGAAAGAACACAAAACCATTGGGCAGGGGAGGGAGGGATGGAAAGCGACGCCAAGCCTTCTAACGAGACCAAGAAATCCTGGCGGGTGAGGGTGCGGCAGACCAGCGAGTGGTTGAGGGGGCACAGAAGCATTACCATACCATCTGACTCCACCATCGGCCTTGTTGGGTGTGGAGTTATATGTGCGTGTGTGCGTGCGTGTGTCTGTGTATGTGTGCGTGTGTGTGTGAGCGAGTGTGTGTAAACATGGCAC
>JAMYXO010000701.1:0-5000 GCA_033310375.1 Conus canariensis | reverse complement strand
CCCATGAAACCCCTGTGTGGAGAGGTAAGGGGGAGGTGGGGGGAGCACTGACACTTGCAAAAAGAGGAACACTGAACCTAACAGAAAAAGAGGGGGGGGGGGGGGGGGGAGTCACCAACACTTGCAGAAAGGGGAACATTGAACCTAACAGAAAAAGAACATGAAAACCCATGTGTGGAGAGGTAAGGGGGGAGTGGGGAGTGGGGCAGGGTGGGAGGGGGAGCGGGGGCACCGACACTTGCAGAAAGAGGTACACGGAACCTAACAGGAAAAAAACATGAAACCTGTGTGTGGAGAAGTAAGGGGAAGGTTGGGGGAGGGGGGGGGGGGTCACCGACACTTGCAGAAAGAGGAACACTGAGCCTAACAGAAAAAGAACATGACACCTGTGTGTGGAGAGGTGTGGATGTGTGTGTGTGGGAGGGGGGTGGGGGTGGGGATGGGGGCACCGACACTTGCAGAAAGAGGAACACTGAACCTAACAGAAAAAGAAGATGAAACCCGTGTGTGGAGAGGTAGGGGGAAGGTGGTGGGGGGGGGGGGGGGGGGGGCGGGGGGCACCGTCACTTGCAGAGAGAGGAACACTGAACCAAACAGAAAAAGAACATAAAACCCACGTGTGGAGAGGTAAGGGGTTGGGAGGGCGGGGGCACAGACACTTGCAGAAAGAGGAAGACTGATCCCAACAGAAAAAGAACATGAAACCAGTGTGTGGAGAGGTAAGGGCGTGTGTGTGTGGGGGGGGGGGGGGGATGAGGGGTCACCGACATTTGCAAAAAGGGAACATTGAACCTAACAGAAAAAGTACATGAAACCGTGTGTGGAGAGGTAAGGGGGAGGGGAGGGGGGGGGGGGGGGGCGGTGGGGAACGTGGGCACCGTCACTTGCAGAAAGAGGAACACTGAACCTAACAGAAAAAGAACATGAAACCCATCTGTGGAGAGGTAAGGGGGTGGGGGAGTGGGGGGTAGGGGGGCGCCGACACTTACAGAAAGAGGAACACTGAACCTAACAGAAAAAGAACATGAAACCCACGTGTGGAGAGGTAAGGGGGTGGGAGGGGCGGGGCACAGACACTTGCAGAAAGAGGAACACTGAACCTAACAGAAAAAGAACATGAAACCCGTGTGTGGAGATGTAAGGGGAAGGCGAGGGGGAGGGGGGGGAGGGGTGGAGGGGGGAGGGCGGTCATCGACACTTACAAAAAAGAGGACCACTGAACCTAACAGAAAAAACATGAAACTCGTGTGTGGAGAGGAAAGGGGGAGGTGGGGTGGGGGGTAGTTGCGGGGGGGGGGGGGGGGGGGGCACCAACACTTGCAGAAAGAGGAACACTGAACCTAACAGAAAAAGAACATGAAACCCGTGTGCAGAGAGGTAGGGGGAGTGGGGTGGGGGGTGGGGCGGGGCACAGACACTTGCAGAAAGTGGAACACTGAACCTAACAGAAAAAGCACACGAAACCCATGTGTGGAAAGGTAAGGGGAGGCAAGGGGTAGGGGTGGGCCTAACAGAAAAAGAACATGAAACCTATGTGCGGAGAGGGGGTGGCAAGGGGTAGGGGTGAGCCTAGCAGAAAACATGAAACCCATGTGTGGAGAGGTAAGGGGAGGCAAGGGGTAGGGGTGAGCCTAACAGAAAAAGAACATGAAACCCGTGTGTGGAGAGGTAAGGGGGAACGGGGGCACCGTCACTTGCAGAAAGAGGAACACTGAACCTAACAGAAAAAGAACATGAAACCCACGTGTGGAGAGGTAAGGGGGGGGGGGGGGGGGGCACCGACACTTGCAGAAAGAGGAACACTGAACCTAACAGAAAAGGAACATGAAACCCGCGTGTGGAGAGGTAAGGGGGTGGGAGGGCGGGGGCACAGACACTTGCAGAAAAAGGAACACTGAACCTAACGGCAAAAGAACAGGAAACCCGTGTGTGGAGAGGAAAGGGGAAGGCGTTGGGGGTGGGGGCGGGGGCACCGACACTTGCACATAGAGGAACACTGAACCTAACAGAAAACGAACATGAAATCCATGTGTGGAGAGGTAAAGGGTGGAGTGGGTGGGTGGGGGGGGGGGGGGTGCACCGACACTTGCAGAAAGAGGAACACTGAACCTAACAGAAAAAAAAACATGAAAC
Organism: Conus canariensis; assembly: GCA_033310375.1. Classification (NCBI taxonomy): domain Eukaryota; kingdom Metazoa; phylum Mollusca; class Gastropoda; order Neogastropoda; family Conidae; genus Conus; species Conus canariensis. The sequence goes on along the minus strand of JAMYXO010000701.1, from coordinate 2,867 downwards.
CCATGTGTGGAGAGGTAAGGGGGGGAGGGGCACAGACACTTGCAGAAAGAGGAACACGGAACCTAACAGAAAAAGAACATGAAACCCGTGTGTGGAGAGGTAAGGGGGTGGGAGGGGGGGGGGGCACAGATACTTGCAGAAAGAGGAACACTGAACCTAGCAGCAAAAGAACATGAAACCCGTGTATGGAGAGGTAAGGGGAAGGCGGTGAGGGGGGGGGGGGGGGGGGGGGCAGGCGAGGGGCACCGACACTTGCAGAAAGAGGAACACTGAACCTAACAGAAAAGAACATGAAACCCGTGTGCAGAGAGGTAAGCGGGAGTGGGGGGTGGGGTGGGGCGGGGGCACAGACACTTGCAGAAAGAGAAACACTGAACCTAACAGAAAAAGCACACGAAACCCATGTGTGGAGAGGTAAGGGGAGGCAAGGGGTAGGGGTGGGCCTAACAGAAAAAGAACATGAAACCCATGTGCGGAGAGGGGGTGGCAAGGGGTAGGGGAACCGACACTTGCAGAAAGAGGAACACTGAACCTAACAGAAAAAAACATGAAACCAGTGTGTAGAGAGGTAAGGGCGTGTGTGTGTGTGTGGTGGGGGGGGAGGGGGGGGGGAGGAGGGGTTACCGACACTTGCAGAAAGAGGAACACTGAACCTAACAGAAAAAGAACATGAAACCCACATGTGGAGAGGTAAGGGGGTGGGGGGGGGGGGGGACATACTTGCAGAAAGAGGACCACTGAACCTAACAGCAAAAGAACACGAAACCCGTGTGTGGAGAGGAAAGGGAAGGCGGTGGGGGGAGGGGGGGTGCACCGACACTTGCAGAAAGAGGAACATCGAGCCTAACATAAAAAGAACATGAAACCCGTGTGTGGAGATGCAAGGGGAAGGCGAGGGGGAGGGTGGGCGGTCATCGACACTTACAAAAAAGAGGACCACTGAACCTAACAGAAAAACATGAAACTCGTGTATGGAGAGGCAAGGGGAAGGTGAGGGGTGGGTGGGGGGAGGGGGGGTGGGGGGAGGGGGGGTGGGGGAGGAAGGGTCACCGACACTTGCAGAAAGAGGAACACTGAACCTTACAGAAAAGGAACATGAAACCCGTGTATAGTGAGGTAAGGGGAAGGTAGGGGTGGGGTGGGGGTGGGGGTGGGGGCGGGGCACTGACACTTGCAGAGAGAGGAACACTGAACCTAACAGAAAAAAGATCATACCCATGTGTGGAGAGGTAAGGGGGGGAGGGGGGGGGGGTGCGGGAGCACAGACATTTCCAGAGAGAGGAACACTGAACCTAACAGAAAAAGAACATGAAACCCGTGTGTGGAGAGATAAGGGGGGGGGTGGGGGGGGGGGTGCGGGGGGACCGACATTTGCAGAAGGAGGAACACTGAACCTAACAGAAAAAGAACATGAAACCCATGGGTGGAGAGGTAAGGGGGTGGGAGGGGGGGGGGGTGCACAGACACTTGCAGAAAGAGGAACACTGAACCTAACAGAAAAAAAACATGAAACTCGTGTGTGGAGAGGTAAGGGGGAGGTGGGGTGGGGGGAAGCGGGGGCTCCAACACTTGCAGAAAGATGAACACTGATCCTAACAGAAAAAGAACATGAAACCAGTGTGTGGAGAGGTAAGGGCGTGTGTGTGTGTATGTGTGTTGGGGGGGGATGAGGGGTCACCGACACTTGCAGAAAGAGGAACACTGAACCTAACAGAAGAACATGAAACCCGTGTGTGGAGAGGTAAGGGGGAGGGGGAGCGGGGGGGGGGGGGGGCACCGACACTTGCAGAAAGAGGAACACTGAAGCTAACAGAAAAAGAATATGAAACCGTGTGTGGAGATGTAAGGGGAAGGCGAGGGGGAGGGGGGGGGGCGGTCATCGACACTTACAAAAGAGAGGACCACTGAACCTAACAGAAAAAGAACATGAAACTCGTGCGTGGAGAGGTAAGGGGGAGGTGGGGTGGGGTGGGGGGGAATGAGGGCACCGACACTTGCAGAAAGAGGAACACTGATCCTAACAGAAAAAGAACATGAAACCAGTGTGTGGACAGGTAAGGGTGTGTGTGTGTGTGTGTGTGTGTGTGTGTGTGTGTGTGTGTGTGTGTGTGAGGGGGGTGGGAGGGGGGATGAGGGGTCACAGAAAGAGGAACACTGAACCTAACAGAAGAAGAACATGAAACCCGTGTGTGGAGAGGTAAGGGGGAGAAGGGGGGGGGAGGTGGAGCGGGGGCACCGACATTTGCAAAAAGAGGAACACTGAACCTAACAGAAAAAGTACATGAAACCCGTGTGTGGAGAGGTAAGGGGGAGACGGGGGGGGGGGGGGGGGGGAGGTGGGGGGGGGGAGGGACGTGGGCACCGTCACTTGCAGAAAGAGGAACACTGAACCTAACAGAAAAAGAACATGAAACCCATGTGTGGAGAGATAAGGGGGTGGGGGGTGGGGGGTGGGGAAGGCACCGATACTTGCAGAAAGAGGAACACTGAACCTTACAGAAAAAGAACATGAAACCCATATGTGGAGAGGTAAGGGGTTGGGAGGGCGGGGGCACCGACACTTGCAGAAAGAGGAACACTGACCCTAACAGAAAAAGAACATGAAACCCGAGTGTGGAGATGTAAGGGGAAGGCGAGGGGGAGGGAGGGAGGGGGGGAGGGCGGTCATCGACACTTACAAAAAAGAGGACCACTGAACCTAACAGAAAAAGAACATGAAACTCGTGTGTGGAGAGGAAAGGGGGAGATGGCGTGGGGGGTGGTTGGGGGCGGGAGCACCAACACTTGCAGAAAGCGGAACACTGAACCTAACAGAAAAAGAACATGAAACCAGTGTGTGGAGAGGTAAGGGTGTGTGTGTGTGTGTG
>JAMYXO010007022.1:0-12696 GCA_033310375.1 Conus canariensis | reverse complement strand
GGGGGGGGGGGGGAAATCTTGTGGAGGGGGGGGGGGGGGGGGGGGGGGGGGGGGTCCTTCCCTTGAAGACCTGGTTCAAGTTCCCCCTATATTTTTTCTTTCTACTACGATCCGTATAAAAGGGAAAGACAAAAGTGGATATGTCCTCCTACAGCTGCCACTGAGCTACTCAACTGATGGTCAAAGGGAAAAAAAATCTGGGAATTTTTTTCTTCCACAGTACAGGGATCACAAAAGATTCCAAAAAAAACACAAGAACTGAACTGACAACACATTTTGTATCCAAAGCAGAAAAATCACCTTGTAACCTGACACGAAAAAAAAAGTGCTCTTTCGCATTGGTACTTCAAGTTGTTTATTATAAACATTTGAATGACTAGTAAACGAAAATTACCAATCCTTTCCCATATTTTTTAAAAAAATAGTAATTTTTTTTCCCCTCCTATGCCATCATTCCCCTTGTTCCCTGCCCCCTTCCAGCGCCCATCCCTTTTTCCCGTCTTCATTCATCTCCTGCCTTTTCCTCTTTCCTCCCCCCTTTTCCCTCCCCCTCTTCTTCAACCAGGTTTGGGCTCATAATTCTAAACAAAACGCCCCCCTCTTCAAAATTTGTCTGGCATCAAATCACTTTCCCATTCCCTTTCAGGGAAGTAATTTAGTGGGGGAACTTGATTCCCCCCCCTGACAACCCCTGAAACGCTGACTAAAAGTAAAAGTAGTAATTAAGTCATCTCTTCGTTTAATCCTGCGCAAACGACACAATATAAGTCTGCGATTAACAAAATTTTCACATGCTGATGCTCCTGTGCAATGTTTTTCAGAGCAGACACCACCACAAACACCCCTGAACCCCCCCTGACAGCAGGTGCCTCATAAGGAAGAGCACTGATGCTCCCTAAAAGGCTGTAAGTTTGTTTTTGAACGCAAAAAGATTCACCCCGCGGGGGGATTGCATTGGGAAAAGACAAATGAAAGCAAGGGAGTAAATGTTATCAAGGGTATGCAAATGAGGCAGCACCCAAAAAAAAAAAAACATAATAATAGTTGGTTAGAACAGGGGAAATAGGTATGGTCAGAGAGAAAGTTAAAAGGTTTTCCACGATCATCACTACCAAAACTAATCTGCCCCCTTACCGGAATTCGGGTTCCAAGTCCCTTTTCCCCATCATGAGCTCTTTCAGTCTGTTTTCTTTTTGCACCTTCCCTGTTTTTCAGGTGGGCATGGAACGCTTCACGCGCCGGTTGATGGCATCTTCTGTGGGACCGTACACAGACACCGTAAACCCGGGGTGTGACAAAGGTACCAGCTATTCTTTTTTAGTCTCTCTCTTTAAACAACACAACCCAACACACACACAACACACACACACACACTATAAGTACCATGTATATCACATATCGTGTAAAACCCCCAAACACTAAATTTTAAGTGAATTTATGAAAAGGTAGTGGCAGACATGTGAAAAGCCATCCCGATCACTAAAATCCTAATCATAAAAGAAAAAATATAAAATAAAAACATTTTAAATAAAGAAATCTAGGACATTTACTGCCAACTTTCAGTTCTGACAGTTTCAGAATGAGTCCAACACCAGACTGTTTGTTCTTTTGTTAGTATGCTAGTATTTATAAAGCCTAAAATTTCACAAACTTTCTGACACTTCTTAGGGACAGGTGGAGTGTGGGGTGAGTGGGTTACATACTACAGTCCCTAGAATGGGTAGTTACTCATTGGACAAGTTCTGGGAACTTGTCTTTTTATACAACAGTACACTACCTGGCAAATACCCTTCCCAACTTTTCTGCAAATTTTGTATTTCAGAGGGGTGGGCATTAACAAGGCACTTCATATACATTTGTACACACCAACACCCTGTCCATACCGAACAGTCTGTTCATAAACATTATAAAAAAACAACAAGCTCCATGACTCACATGTGGTCCTTATATGAAAAAAACATTGCCAATTCAACCTTAGTCAATATTTAACAATAATTACAAAACAAACAAACAAACCCTGCTGTTTCACCCCACTCCACCCCCCTTTTTCTTTCTCCCCTTCAGTGTTTAGCAAGTATTAACACTTCCAAAAAAAAAAAATTACTAGTTTCCCTCCTCTTATTATTTACATTTTCATCATCACCACTATTATCACTATTCTTGCCACTGTTACCATTATTATCATGGTCATTTCAACTCCCATGATCCCCACTTAACAGCCTCGGTTTCATCCAACAGTCATTTTGCGACTAATATGAGAAGGTAGGTGGTTTTTTGTTCTTCGTTTTCATTGTCCTAAATGTTGTTTGCTTTTGCCTGAAGAAGACCCAAGAGGTCAAAGTGCATTGTGTTTTGTCCTGTAATCTGTTTGTCTGTATCTGTGGCGGAACTAACACCGTTTCTTTTTAAATCTTATTCTGAAGATCTCAATATCATTTTGTTCGTTAGTTTGTTTGCTTAATTCATATACAGCATGAAAAAGTATCTTTAGATTAAAAAAACAAAACAGCATCACTTAGTTTTGGTGACCAGAGCATTTATCAGCATTCATGACAGAGGATGCACATAGCAAAACACTAAATCATTACCAAACCTTGCCTTCAATTCAGCCATACCCCACTATGACATAGACAAATCCCAGTCTTACCGTGCTCAATGGCAGCTTTCAGGGTGGCCTGGGGATGGGTAGATCCAAGGGGATTTCGCACCAGTCGTCTGCGGCGTCTGGAATCATCTTCCCACACGTCCAGCTTCCAGAAGTCACTGCCAGCACTGGAAAAACAATTCTGGTAAACAAGTGACTGAAAACATTTTTTTTAAGCTACAAAGATATACACTGTACTAAACCAAACGCAGAAATAATAAACTCGATAGGAAAGTAAAAGTACAAAATCATCTAATATGGCATTAAACGAAGAATGTGTACATACGCACATGCATATAGTCAGGTTTCACTTAACAGAAAGGGACACCAAAGAATTGAAGAATGAATGGAGAGAAGAGACAAAGGACGGAATGGGTTTCGGAAGAATGGAAACAAAATTTTTAAAGGAAAAAAAAAGAAAGGAAGAAAGGAAGAAAAGCAGCAACCCAAAAGGAAGAAACACGGAATGGGAACTGGGCTGGTGAGGCTGAAAGCTGAGGAGAGGAGGGGCAAAGAAACCAAGTAAGAAGAACGAAAAGCAAGGAAACCCAAACCGTGATAATGAAAGGGCATACGCGCTACATGTAGCACCACCAAATTCCAGTCAAGGACTTCAAACTGACCGACAGAATTAGCCCCACTGACCTCTTTGTTCCTTGGCCCCAGGCTCCATGCTTGTTGGTGAGGATGTTGATGACCTTCTCCTTCAACTTGTAGGCCACCGTGTGGTCCCGGCGCTTGGCCGACTTGATCAGGTGATCGCAAAGCTTCTCTTCCTCACGGCGTTCCAGCATCAGCTGGGCTGACAGAGACTGCAACACAGCAACGATAACAATGATCCTACAGTGCAAGCATTATCTTTGCTAGGAGGGGGCACTGAAAACTGATTCCATTGTGAATGCCAGATATCTTTTTTTTAAAAAATGCACAGCTGCATGCACATGCTTCTCTGAACATCCTTTCACATGCAAGTCTTCATGTATGCAGACCTCCATCCTTCCTCTCCATGTTTATACACAGACTCACACATCTACACATACACAGAGGTTGCATACACGCACAATATGTGCCGTATGCATGCATGCATGAAAGCACCTGCATATACATCCATGCATGCATGCATGCACATGTGGCTGCATGCATTCACACACACATACATGACAAGCTTGCACACATGAACACATTCAAATATACCACCAAGTATGCACACACACACACACACACCACACACACACACACACACACACACACACACACACACAAAACACACACACACACACACACACGGACAAATCTGACAAAGCAATCAACCAACATCATGCAATAGCAAAAATGAATTTCTGCACATAAAAGGTTGGCATTATGAAGAGTTACAAGGAACAAGAGACAGAGACAGAGAGAGAGAGAGAGAGAGAGAGAGAGAGAGAGAGGTACTTGCACATACCTCAAAGTCAGCATGCTTCTGCACATCCTCGGCCCGCATGCGATTCAGAATGAACTCTGCTTCATTGGCCACCCGCACTATATGGTCTCTCGTGGCATGGGCCAACAATCTGAACAGAAGGCAGAATCACTGCTCATTACTGAAAAACACAACAACCTGTATCACAGCAAACACAAAGGTCAGAGTTCAGGATTAAGGTGCAGTCCAGGTAATAATAATGATAGAATTAACAAATTACCTTAATATCATTAGTCGGCAAGGACTGTGGAAACATACATGACTTGTGAACTCTTTGTGCTCCTACGCCATTGGTGAGGCACAAGGATTTGAGAGGGAGTGAAAAGGTCAGCAGACTACAGAAATATAGGATGTCATGGAACACCGAGTTTACACATCAATACTCAATTCAATTGAGTCCATGTTGTTTATAGCCCAGCTGACCATGAGAGGCCATATCCAATGAAAAAAAAAAGGAAATATAAACATTGCAAGTGCTTCAGAGTTAGGTGCAATGTGCCTCATTGGCTTGACTGTGCAATGGATTTGTTTTAACAAGGACTCCTCCTCTGACAAACAGTGCAAGCAGTATTTAGTTAATAGAGAATATAAAATGTTTGCGCCAAACTTATACATCTGGATTTAGACCAAATGCATGTCTTGAGGACAACATATATCATACACAATCTTGCCCAAAAGATATGGTTCAAAAACTGAAGCTAACAACTGATCATCAACTGTTATTCGTCCATTTAAGAGAACTCCTGTTGATGGAAGAGCAGATGACTGAACTCCCTTGATTTCTTTTTTTCTCTCTCTCTAGTCAACCAGTCCATAAGCAGGGCCAGGCATACAATGTAGTCATGACAAAATGTGGTTTTCTTCATGTTACTCACTGATATAAGTTTTCAAAAACTTACCAAACAACTCTAACAAAGTGTGGGGAAATACTGCAGACACTGAATGCAAATCTTTTGGCAGAGAGTAACCAATCTTTGGGAAATCAGAAAGAGAAGAGTGAAAAAAATCCATCCTCCATCCTCAAACACAGGAACTGAATATGAATGAGCCACTATCAAACAAGGGTCTTCATATGATGGTGTGAGAGTGAAGTGATTTTTCTGCATGCTGTGATGATGAATGAGCTGATCCAAGACCAAGTTGCAATTTTTTCAAAATGAGTTTACTAAATCTTAAGACGGAAAAAGTGTGAAATGTATACATGCTTACCCTAGAATCTTTGTATTGCATACCCTAGAATCTTTGTATTGCCCATCAACAAATGCAGAGAAGAATCAGCTTACTTTTACATTAAAGTAATGCTAACCCTTAGTTACGTAAACAAGTTCAAAGTCATATATGTCATCAATCACAAGTTCAATCATCTCTCGAAAATAGAACTGCTTTTGTTCTGACACTTTGTTTGGGACAAGTGCAACATCTAATCTATCTAAAACACCACCACTGACAGAGAAAATCACACTGTATTTGGTCTAGTGGAAAGAAATGTATATAGTTGAATGGCCAAGATAGTGGCCCAAGTAGTTTCTCTTGAACTGAACCTCCCACGGGCAAAACAGAAACTCGCCATTCTACTGATGCTGAAGCTCCGACATGTCACACTGGGTGAGCAGAATATTGGCTAAACTTGGAACATCTGCGCAATACCGTTGAGTTATGAACATTAAAGAAACTATGGCAACAAAGCAGCTTTCCCCAGAAAATAACTCTCTGGAGAAATCCACAGAAATTGAAATCTAGATACACATAACTCAATGTTTGTACTACGTAGTAGTGACCTCTTCGCAAGTCAAGCAGAATAAATATTTTACATACAGACACCTGTTTTGATCAGAAAGAACGGTAATATTCCTGCTCTGAGAATTCTGAGAATTTTTGAAGCGATCAACATTCATCCAAACCCTGTGGACAACACAGTCTCTGATCACACAGGCTGCACAGTGCGGACATCTTACCTGCCCTCATTGACCAGCTCGATGAAGGCCAGGCCGGCATGTTTCTGCAGGGAGTTCTGCCACTCCTGGGAGCACAGCAACATCACCAGCTCCACCACCGACGTGCTCTGCTTCAGCGTCACCAAACCTGACACAGACAACACTTTGGTGAATAGTTTCTTTAACATGTATGTACATAACAATCTAAAGAGCATAAATGGCTTCTTGACAGGGCCAGCAAAAACAGAGTTGGTAAGGGGGAGTGTTGTTTTGGTTACTTTTCTGGTTTATTCTGGGAGGCAGAATGACCAAACATTTTTCTTCTACATTCATTGAGTGTATTTCCTACAGTCACTCATGCATGCAAAGTTCATGTGTATGCCTGTTGTTGTTGTTGTTTGTAGATTATATTTCCATTTAAATCAAAATTATTACCATTATTTATAGTGTTACTTACAGTAAAGGTCAAGTAGGTCTGCCCATCGGAGACCAATCACTGCAACTTACACACCATATGTCCTGATCTGATAAGTGTCAATTATGATGAACTGCTTTGTGAAGTATTAAGATGCTGAAGGTTATTTCATACATAATCAGAGAAACAATTCAAAGTAAAATATTCTTCACAGAAAAGAACGAAAACAACCAAACCAAACAACAACAAAAACCAAATCCAAATTTTACAGCTGCATGACCTGGGAACAAAACTAAGGCACAATGCAAGCAAAGAATATAACAATACATATTTTGTGTCATTGTGGAGAGTGCACAAGCGGCTGCCAAGGAAACTATTTCATCAATGACTATTTCTTAACCCTGCCAATTAGATAGTCACAATTGATTTGGGGGACACAATTCATGCTGGGCAACACTTCTGTGTTGTCATATATCAACAAACACAGACAGGAAGCTGCTGGACTTTTAAAATGTATCTTCACAATGCATGCTTCAGAATGATTACACAACTGAAATTAACTAAAGCACTAGCAAGTCTCAGACACGCCAACTTAGGAGCTATGCCCATGTACACACACACATGCACGCGCACGCACGCACGCACGCACGCACACGCACACACACACACACACACACACACACACACACACGCATACACACTCACACGCACACACACACACACACACACAATGATACAAAATAATCTGATGCAATGAAAAAATGCCACAAACGCAAGAAAACTGAACACAATGCGTAAGAACACAACAATAACAACACAATCAACACAACACACAAAAACACCTTTTTTTTTCTCGTTAAATCACAGTACAAGCCCAAACCAGACCACTCCTCACCTCCAATCAACAGCTCCTGCCCATGAGAGCCAATCAGGGTCTTGGACAGGAAGGGAGCGAAGTCGACAAACACCTCGCGCAGCAAAGGAGCCACCGAGCCCAGTGCCCTCTCCAGGCGCTGGGTGAGCGACCCCCCGTCCACAGGGAGGGTGTGCAGGTGGTCAGGAATGTCGGGGTGGGCCAGATCCAGGTTGGCCGGCTTGGGCGTGTCGCTGTTTGCCGCTCCCTCTGCAGCCTTCTGACTCACCGAGATGGAGGCGATTGGTTGGTTGCTGCTGCCTTCCGCTTCTTCCCTCTCCTCCAATCTCTCTTTCACTGTGCTGCCATCCTCCGATGCATTCTGGTCGTTCTCTTCAGCCTCTTTTGCCTTTTCGCCAGTTTTGTCCCCGGCTTCTTCTTTAACCTGGGCCTTGGCTGCCTGGTCGTCTGAGGTCTCTTTTGATTCGTCTTTTGATTCTGTCTCCCCAGCGGTTTCTGTTGTGCTGGAGGGATCATCAGTGGTCGTGGACTCTGATATGTCATTGTCAGTCTGAGGTGTTTCCTCTGGAAAAAAAAACAAAAAAACAGGAACGTTACTACTAAAAGTAGTTATACAATATACTTACATATCCAAACAAATGCCTTATCCCTATTTGGTATTCAAATCGCCATATTATCAGGATCCTAAAAAAACTTTTAAAAATTAAAAAATGGAGAGCATGGAACTAACGATGCCACTATAACCATTTGATCTAGACAAGTAATCGCCCTTAGTGAGTTACCTTCTTGAATCATACCCAAACATATTTCAGTTTCTGCACCTCTTCCCAGCTAAGCTGGGAGGTGGAAGGGTGTCCTAGTTTTCGGACAAGTACGTATATCATAAAATTACTTTTAGTATCTGAAGTCCTTTTTCTCATACTGGACTGTCGAAACAAACGCCAGAATATTGAAAAGGAATTTTAGTACTAAACCTAGTATTATGATATACTTATCTGTCCAAACAAATGCCTTGCTCGCCCTTGGTATGAAACATGGTCATATTATCAGGATATTAAAAAAAGAAAATGGGAGACTTGGGAGCTAACTTCGCCTCAATTCCCAGACAGGCCAGCCAGAGTGACAGCCTTTAGTAAGCTCACAACAAGGTAATGGGCAAATGAGAATCACTTCTCTTTCAACCCAGGCCACCTTGTTTAGAACCGCAAAAGTGACGGGAGAGGGAGGGACCAGGGAAGTGATCATCCCTTCCTATGAAACTGCCTGAGCATCCACAGCAAAGACAGATGGGTCTGGAACAGGAGAAACAGAAATTGGAAGCTGTTTGTTCCATCAGGTAGCGAACAGGTTGATCTGAAAGGTTCCCATGACCTGGGCCAACGACCTGAAAACGGACTTAACATTTACTCCAAGTGAAGGACCTGCCCCTCTTGGAAAAAGAGTCCACCAGAACATGTAATCTAGTTCCGTACTCAAGAGTCCATCAGAACATGTAATCTGGTTCCATACTCAGGAGTCCATCAGAACATGTAATCTAGTTCCATACTCAAGAGTCCATCAGAACATGCAATCTAGTTCCATACTCGTGAGTCCATCAGAACATGCAATCTAGTTCCATATTCAAGAGTCCATCAGAACATGTAATCTAGTTCCATACTCATGAGTCCATCAGAACATGCAATCGAGTTCCATACTCAAGAGTCCATCAGAACATGCAATCTAGTTCCATACTCGTGAGTCCATCAGAACATGCAATCTAGTTCCATACTCATGAGTCCATCAGAACATGCAATCTAGTTCCATACTCAAGAGTCCATCAGAACATGCAATCTAGTTCCATACTCAAGAGTCCATCAGAACATGCAATCTAGTTCCATACTCAAGAGTCCATCAGAACAAGTAATCTAGTTTCCATTCTCAAAGAGTCCATCAGAACATGCAATCTAGTTCCATACTCAAGAGTCCATCAGAACATGCAATCTAGTTCCATACTCAAGAGTCCATCAGAACATGCAATCTAGTTCCATACTCATGGTCATTTATGCTTTTGTGGTCTCAGAAGAAGGGGTAGGGAAGTTGGAAGGAAGGAGCTGAGGGATAATAGCTAATGACTGTTGTCAATTTTTTTCTTTGTGGCAAATGGAATATGACCAATAATATATTGTGATTTTCATATCACTCTGAGCATTTTTGTAATGGTCATATCAATAGGAATAAACCTACATGCACACATGTATAAGCTTACACACACAGCACACACACAACACATGCACACACACATTCATACGCCCCCATTTTCCCTTTACCATCAGCACTATCCGTCTTGTCGTCTGCTTTGTCCTCATCAGCAGCAGCATCTTCAGTGGTTGCCTTGGCATCACCGGCATCGTCAGCTGCTGCCGCTGCTGCCTGACCTTCCTCCGGCCCGTCAGTGCTGCCACCAACGTCCCCTTGCCATCGTCCCCTTCGCTGCCTCCTGACCAAAATTGTCTTTTCATAACATTGAACATATTTGCCTCATTTACCTTCTGTTTATTTTGGACTATATTTTTGCTCTGTTGAGGTAATTTCAAGCTGTTCTGGAAATCATTTTTGTTCATGTCCACACCTTTGCAAAACGGTGAAAATTGTTTTGGATTCATTTTTCAGAACAAAATCACTGTTCAAATGATGACCAGTACATTGTTCAAATGATGACAAGTACTTTAGCACTTTGTGAGCAATTAAAATCGTGTTCTGCCTGTGACCATAAGAAAACATGCAGCAAAACAAACAAGAAAACAAACAAACAAGCAAAAACACACACAACACATTCCTGTTCAAAAATGGTCAATAACCTTGATCATCACAGAAAAATCACACAAACATCCTGAAGACTCTGTAATGATTTTTTCAGCAGATGCTAGTCATTCCAATTCAAGCTGACTTCACAAAATTTTTCTTCTGTTTCTGGTGGTAACTTTATGTTGGTTGGTCTGTTTTCCACTTTTTACATAAACCATTATTCAGAACAGTTTTCTGGTCGAATGTTACAACACTCTTACTTCCTCGGGCCAGCTGATCCATTTTCAGCCAGTGCCTCTGCAGGTTTCTTCTCTGCATCTTCTTCCTCAGTCTCCTTCTTGGCCTCCTCTCCTTCTTCCTTGTTCATCCTGCTGGTTCCTCTGTAGGAAAGAAGCATCAGAAGGTCAGTGCGTTGGCCTGAGAACACACCTGGTTCACTTCTTCTCTCCCTCACGGTCTTGTTTTGTCTGACAGGCCTTTCTTCAACAGTTACGTGCATATTTATGTACAAATGTACATCAGTGTACCACGTTTGTGTACAGATCTTATGTGCTCTTAAAAACCTCTCTCTCTCTCTCTTTCTCTCTCCCTCTCTCTTTCTCTGTCTGTCTCTCTCTCTCTCTTCCCTTTCCCAACCCTCTCTCAATAAAACCACAATGGTAAATATGAAAAGTCATATGCCCCATGCGCGCATACACACACGCACACTCACGCACACACACACACACACACACACACACACACACACACACACAAACACACACACACACACACTCATGCACAAGCACAGATTACACACACACACACAGAGTGAATATACATGGTATCAAAGACAATTCTGTCACCAGTCAGAGCAGCATTATCATGATCATCATTACTATTGTTGATATAATGACTGTTGTTATACATGTCTGATGTCAGAGATGAATTGCAACACCAGCCCTAAATGTTCAGTATATTACTCATACCAGTAATCTCTTAAGCAAAAGTAAATAAAACAACACCAAAACAATGAATTCTACTGTTTCTTACATTTATAACCCCCCCCCCCCCCCCCCCCCCCCAAATCTCCTTTCATCCCAAGGCTCAGAATCCACACCACTAATTTCTTTGCAAGCATGAACAAATGGACACCGACAAACAAAGTAATAAGTGCAAATTTTTCAAGACAAAAATCAGTGCTACAAAGGACATGGAAAAAAGTTGACTTAGTAAACTATCTTGGACAGTTGATTTCAAAGTATTACTACACCGCCATAGATATGTTACACCTGTTGAACATAACCTCAGTTACTGATGGGTACTCACACCTCTCTTGTTAATGCATATGGGGAAACACTATCAAAGGAAAAAAAAAAAAAAAGAAATTAGTTAATCCCCAGAGAGCTTTCAATATTTTTTTTTCCACTATTCAATTTTGCATTCCCAGAGACATTAGTATGAAAGGTATTTGAAGTAAAAAAAAAAATTTGATACATGTTTTTCCGTATTTAATTGCAAGCAAATCTCTTGAAGTAATGTGAGGTTTTTGTTTTGTTGTTTTTTGTTTTCTGGATTTCTTTTTTTTTTTTCGTTTTTTCAGCTTTCAGGTTGACCAAAGCTTTGACTAACATGGCTTTCACGTCTCCAAAAAGCATGTCTCACAGAACTATATACACCTTTTTCATCAAGAGGTCTTTCTCTAAAATGATTGATTTACATGTAGTGCATGTAATATTGACCATCAACATTCTTCATAAGCGCACATAAAGAAAATAGATATCCTAAAATGGATAAAAGGGTAAACTGAGAGAAAAGCTGATTCAGGATGTCTTCACTGTCACTGATGACATCAAACCAAAACTACAGTGAGTGAAAGACTCGACACATCTTGATCACTGTAGCCAGCATGTCTAAACATTAACAGGATTCTAGCAATACTTTGGCCACACTTGGATAACTAGGCAGCAGGAAAAAAAAAACATATCATTACGTTACTACAGAATGGTGAATGCTATTGTGAATGTGTATAAACAATTACTCTAACAATTAAAGCAAGGACTGTATGAGCTAGGTTACATGAAAACAAACTGATTCTGGTGAAGTTCAGCTGAATCATAAATAATAATGATAACGTCTGCAGTCAATCTACAGTCAGCATCAATTCCCCCCCACCCTCACCCTCCAACCCCTCACAGCTCTATCAGCACACAGCTGTCAAGTTCAGTAAACAATTTAAAATGTGCACACAATCAAAATTCTGAACAAAACAAAAATTCTTAACACATTATAAAAACGATTCTCTGTAACTTAAATAAAAAGATCAAACAACACTTTCAAGAAAATCTTCAATTTCATTTTCCGCCCTTTGGGGAAAAGATCAAGCTTAGCGGATACAAAGAGACTAGAGAAAGAGGAACCCTGGGTTGTTAGTACGCTTTCCTGTGTTCAGATATGGAACAGTTTTGCAGATCAGAAAAGATGAGTTTTTTCTAAGAACTGATTGGCCCAAAGCAAATGAATTTAAAATCTTATTCTTTTTTCACGTTACCTATGAACTATGAAATTACGCGTTTCACTCAACAAAACTAGTGAGGTAGTGGG
>JAMYXO010007021.1:0-12697 GCA_033310375.1 Conus canariensis | reverse complement strand
TGAGGGAGGGGAATGGGGTGAGGTGTGTATTTTTCCCATGGGAAAAAAGGCCAGGCTAAGCATGAGATGATTATGGGGGGTCATGGTGAAGGGAAGGGCATGGCTGGACAGACCAAAGGCGTGGGTTAAAGCACTGTAAAAGTGGGAGGAATTGTCATGGTGACAGACCTTTCAGTGTTGATTTAGTCACTGGTGAGGTGGAAATGGTCATGGCTGGCCCCGCCCATGCAGTGTTGATTATAGTCACTGTGAGGGGAAAAGGGTAAATGGCTGGACAGACATGCAGTGATGATTATAGCACTGGTGAGGTGGAATGGTCATGGCGGACAGACATGCAGTGTTGATTATGTCACTGGTGATTGATTTTTCCAGGGCTGACAGACCATCCCAGTGTTGTTAGTCATGGGAGGTGGATTGTCATGGCGGGGAAGCCCATGCGTTGTGTTTATTATTTTCCTGGTGAGGGGGGAATTTTTAGGTGGAAGTGGGTATGGTCTGGGAGGGAATGGTTCTTGGTTGGCGCCCTCGTGTGTTATAGTCACGGGGTAAAAGGGTGAATGGTCATAAGTGGACAGACCATGCAGTGTTGATTATAGTCACTGGTGAGGTGGAATGTGTTCATGGCTGGACAGACCATGCAGTGTTTGATTATAGTCACTGGTGAGGTGGAATTGTCATGCTGGACAGACCATGCAGTGTTGATTATAGTCACTGGTGAGGTGGAATTGCATGGCTGGACAGACCATGCAGTGTTGATTATAGTCACTGGTGAGGTGGAATTGTCATGGCTGGACAGACCATGCAGTGTTGATATATAGTCACGGGGGGGGGGGGGGGGGGGGGGGGGGAAAAAAAAAAAAAAAAAAAACAGACCATGCAGTGTTGATTATAGTCACTGGTGAGGTGGAATTGTCATGGCTGGACAGACCATGCAGTGTTGATTATAGTCACTGGTGAGGTGGAATTGTCATGGCTGGACAGACCATGCAGTGTTGATTATAGTCACTGGTGAGGTGGAATTGTCATGGCTGGACAGACCATGCAGTGTTGTTTTATAGTCACTGGTGAGGTGGAATGTCATGGCTGGACAGACCATGCAGTGTTGATTATAGTCACTGGCACAGCAGTGTTGTTATATCCTGGTGAGTGAATTGTCACGACAACCATCATTGATATAGCACTGTGAGGAATGTCATGTACAGACATAGGTTTTATAGTCATGGTGAGGTGAATGCAGGGACAGACATGCAGTGTGATATAGTCACTGTGAGGTGAATGTCATGGCTGGACAGACCATGCAGTTATTATAGTCACTGTGAGGTGAATGTCATGCTGGACAGACCATGCATGTTGATTATAGTCACTGTGAGGTGGAATTGTCATGGCGACAGCCATGCAGTGTTGATTATAGTCACTGTGAGTGGAATGTCATGGCTGGCAGACCAGCAGTGTGATTTAGTCACTGTGAGGGAATTGTCATGGCTGGACAACATGCAGTGTGATATATCACTGGTGAGGTGGAATTCATGGTGACAGACCATGCATGTTGATATAGTCACTGTGAGGTGGAATGTCATGCTGGACAACATGCATGTTGATAAGTCACTGGTGAGGGAATGTCATGGCTGACAGACCATGCAGTGTTATTAAGTCACTGGTGAGGTGGAATGTCATGGTGGACAACCATGCAGTGTTGATATAGTCACTGTGAGGTGGAATTGTCATGCTGGACAGACCATGCAGTGTTGATATAGTCACGGTGATGGAATTGTCATGGCTGGACAGACCATGCAGTGTTGATTATAGTCACTGTGAGTGGAATGTCATGCTGACAGACCATGCAGTTTATTATAGTCACTGGGAGGGGAATGTCATGCTGACAACCATGCAGTGTTGATTATAGTCACTGGTGAGGTGAATGTCATGGCTGACAGACATGCAGTTTATTATAGTCACTGGTGAGTGAATTGTCATGGCTGACAGACCATGCATGTGATTATAGTCACGGTGAGGTGGAATTGCAGCTGGACAACCATGCATTGATTATATCACTGTGAGTGAATGTCATGGCTGACAACCATGCAGTGTTGATTATAGTCACTGGTGAGGTGGAATTGTCATGGCTGGACAGACCATGCATGTTATTATCACTGTGAGTGAATTGTCATGGCTGACAGACCATGCAGTGTTGATTATATCACTGGTGAGGTGGAATTGTCATGGCTGGACAGACCATGCATGTTGATTATAGTCACTGGGAGTGGAATGTCATGCGGACGACCATGCAGTTGATTATAGTCACTGGTGAGGTGGAATGTCATGGCTGGACAGACCATGCAGTTGATTATAGTCACGTGAGTGAATTGTCATGCTGGACAGACCATGCAGTTTGATTATAGTCACGTGAGTGAATGTCAGGCTGGACAGACCATGCAGTGTATTATATCACTGTGAGGTGGAATGTCATGGCTGGACAGACCATGCAGTGTTGATTATAGTCACTGGTGAGGTGGAATGTCATGCTGGACAGACCATGCAGTTGATTATAGTCACTGGTGAGTGGAATGTCATGGCTGGACAGACCAGCAGTGTTGATTATATCATGTGTGAGTGTGGAATAGTGGTCGTGGTGTCATGGCGGACAGACATGCAGTGTTGATTATAGTCACTGGTGAGGTGGAATTGTCATGGCTGGACAACCATGCAGTGTTGATTATAGTCACTGGTGAGGTGGAATGTCATGGCTGGACAGACCATGCAGTGTTGATTATAGTCACTGGTGAGGTGGAATTGTCATGGCTGGACAGACCATGCAGTGTTTGATTATAGTCACTGGTGAGGTGGAATTGTCATGGCTGGACAGACCATGCAGTGTTGATTATAGTCACTGGTGAGGTGGAATTGTCATGGCTGGACAGACCATGCAGTGTTGATTATAGTCACTGGTGAGGTGGAAATTGTCATGGCTGGACAGACCATGCAGTGTTGATTATAGTCACTGGTGAGGTGGAATTGTCATGGCTGGACAGACCATGCAGTGTTGATTATAGTCACTGGTGAGGTGGAATTGTCATGGCTGGACAGACCATGCAGTGTTGATTATAGTCACTGGTGAGGTGGAATTTCATGGCTGGACAGACCATGCAGTGTTGATTATAGTCACTGGTGAGGTGGAATTGTCATGGCTGGACAGACCATGCAGTGTTGATTATAGTCACTGGTGAGGTGGAATTGTCATGGCTGGACAGACCATGCAGTGTTGATTATAGTCACTGGTGAGGTGGAATTGTCATGGCTGGACAGACCATGCAGTGTTGATTATAGTCACTGGTGAGGTGGAATTGTCATGGCTGGACAGACCATGCAGTGTTGATTATAGTCACTGGTGAGGTGGAATTGTCATGGCTGGACAGACCATGCAGTGTTGATTATAGTCACTGGTGAGGTGGAATTGTCATGGCTGGACAGACCATGCAGTGTTGATTATAGTCACTGGTGAGGTGGAATTGTCATGGCTGGACAGACCATGCAGTGTTGATTATAGTCACTGGTGAGGTGGAATTGTCATGGCTGGACAGACCATGCAGTGTTGATTATAGTCACTGGTGAGGTGGAATTGTCATGGCTGGACAGACCATGCAGTGTTGATTATAGTCACTGGTGAGGTGGAATGTCATGGCTGGACAGACCATGCAGTGTTGATTATAGTCACTGGTGAGGTGGAATTGTCATGGCTGGACAGACCATGCAGTGTTGATTATAGTCACTGGTGAGGTGGAATTGTCATGGCTGGACAGACCATGCAGTGTTGATTATAGTCACTGGTGAGGTGGAATTGTCATGGCTGGACAGACCATGCAGTGTTGATTATAGTCACTGGTGAGGTGGAATTGTCATGGCTGGACAGACCATGCAGTGTTCAGTTTGATTATAGTCACTGGTGAGGTGGAATTGTCATGGCTGGACAGACCATGCAGTTTGATTATAGTCACTGGTGAGGTGGAATTGTCATGGCTGGACAGACCATGCAGTGTTGATTATAGTCACTGGTGAGGTGGAATGTCATGGCTGGACAGACCATGCAGTGTTGATTATAGTCACTGGTGAGGTGGAATGTCATGGCTGGACAGACCATGCAGTGTTGATTATAGTCACTGGTGAGGTGGAATGTTCATGGCTGGACAGACCATGCAGTGTTGATTATAGTCACTGGTGAGGTGGAATTGTCATGGCTGGACAGACCATGCAGTGTTGATTATAGTCACTGGTGAGGTGGAATTGTCATGGCTGGACAGACCATGCAGTGTTGATTATAGTCACTGGTGAGGTGGAATTGTCATGGCTGGACAGACCATGCAGTGTTGATTATAGTCACTGGTGAGGTGGAATGTCATGGCTGGACAGACCATGCAGTAGTTGATTATAGTCACTGGATGAGAGGGAATGTCATGGACTGGGAAGGACCAAGGCAGGTGATTGTGATGAAAGTATGTATGCATGGTGAGTGTGGAATTTACATGTATTAAATGCCCAAGCATAAGCATTTCGCTCTTAACAGATCACATTAGATTCTTTTATGTGTCCAATTCAAGTACATTCCATTGTCACCCAATTCGCAAGACAACTATCTCTAGAAACTAGCACCTCCACCTAGAAGAGAGATACAGATGATGTCTATAGACGTCTATGACTAGACAATTAGATATCATTCTCGCATAGCCAATCCAAAATGACAACCAAATAGAAGAGCCATCCCGATAGACTCAAGCATACTGTCCTCTAACAGCACTCGCACAGATGTACTGTCAGCCAATCCCACATTGACCATACCCCTAGAGTGCAACAAAACAACCCGTCAGTACAGACCATCCAAGACCCCCACCTGACCACCATACCCACCACACACATATAGTCACACACCACACACCTCCACTCCTTGCCCACTGGTCGGAGACCCGACACCATATACACTACCACACCCTCACCCTCCTCTCGACCAAACAACAACCTGCAAATTACAGACACCATCCAAATACAAATCCACCACACCTGAGCAATCTAAAGTCATAACATACACTAAGTAGTAATCTCACCATCCCATATGCATATTAGCGCACATCTCCTGTGCAAGAAAACAATGTCACCCTCTACAATGGTCTGTCCAGCCTATGAAATACATATTCCACTGCACAAGTGGCTCCTCTAAACTGAATCAACACGGGCTTGTCACGAGTCTGTCCAGGCCATGACCATTCCACAGCTCACCAGTGACTATTGATATCATAACACTGCTATATGGTCGGTTCGCCAGCAGATGTACAATTGTTCCACCTTCACCAGTGACTATGTATCAAAACTGCATGGTCAGTAGTCATCCATGCCATCTTCATCACCTCACCAGGTGAGTAATCTCAATCAACCACTGCATGGTGTTCGGTCCAGCATGGACTCAATATCCAGCACATCCAACAAGTGTCCTTAATAATGTCAACACTGGCTGTATGGTCTGTACAAGCTCCGACTCGACAAGTTCCGTGTCCTCACCAGTGACTCAATAATCAACGCAAACTGCATGGTCTGATCCAGCGCCAAGACAATTCGCCACCTGTCACCAGTGACGTATAATCAAGACACTGCATGGTCTTTCCGTCATGACCATTCCACCTCAACCAGTGACTATAGTCAACTACTGCGATGTTGTGCAGCTCATGACCATTCGACCAGTAAGACAGATGATATAATCAAAACCTGCTATGAGACTTGTCAGCCCATGACCTTTCCTGTCGTCAATCCCATTGACACTATAATAATCCAACACTCGGTTCGGTGTCGGACAAGCGCCATGACAATATTCACACACTGCACCATTGACTATAATGTCAAACATACCTCGACCTCTGAGCTCTGGCTCAGCCAAGACAAGAACCACCTCACAGTACTACTCTAATCACACTGCAGTGTCTGTCCATCGCTCCATCTGACAATCACCCACTCCGTTCCAAAGCACACCAACCCTAACGATGGGTCTGATCCAGCCCTGATACATAATCGTCTCCACCAGATAAAGAGGCATATTAATAATCACTAACTCTGCCAGGTGTCTGTCCAGCACAATGAACACAATTCACAGCCCGCAACCAGATGACTACTATAGACCAACACTGCACCACGGCGGTGAACCTCGCCAATCCTCTTCCACCTCCCCAGGACGACATAATCAACACTGCATGGTCAGCTCAGCATGTATACCATCCACCCATACCATTGAACACATAGAAATCATACAACATCATGGTCATACCTACTAATACACCCAATTACAAACCACCTCATACCACAGTACACACTCAATCACCACTGCTCAAAGTATTGACCATACCTCAGACAACAGCTTCCCACCTCCACCTAGTGACGACATCACTCAACACTAGCAAAGCGTTCTGCACCCCGCACAAAGCATACACATCTCCCTACATACCACCATATCATCACTCTAGTACAACAGTCAAGAGCCAAAAGAGAGCTCAGCTCCTCAGCCACAAGACCCTGTCACCACTCTCACGCAGTGCACTCCAGAATCAACCCAAGCCAGACAGATCCCGACCTGCTCCAAACCACTCCACTCATACACACAGTTACAAAAAAAAAGACAGTAGTCCATGTGTGTCTATCCAGCACAATCAATTTATATCACTCAACCATTGGCCTATTGATCATATATACTGTCTATTGTATGTTCACAGCGTGACAAGGTTCACGACCACACCAGTGTTCAACTCAACTCCACAAACAAGGCATTGGACAGTGTACCAACGCCTGTACTACAAGTCCCCTCCACCTCTCTATTGTCCACTTCAACAATCAACCCAGTCAAGACGGACAGTATCCGTCCTCAAGAACATTCGCCCCTGCACCGAGTGCCTATAATCAACAGCATTGACATACCAGCCAAGACCAATTCCACCTCTACCGAGACACTGTAGCGCTGACACATGCTTCGCGCTCGATGTGTCTCGACAATGTGATCAACTTTCTCGACGCCTCTCACTCAGTGACTGTCATGCCCCAAATGGTCTGTCCAGCCATGACAATTCCAAACCACCATGCTATAACCCTCGGTCTGTCCCCCCGAAATTCCCACCTCACCTTCTTAAAACACGGGGGTCGTCCAGCGACAACCCCCTCCCAGGAAAATAACAGCAGGGGTCGTCCAGCCATGACATTCCCCTCCCAGTGCTATAAAAACACTCTGGTCGTCCCAGCCATGAAAATTCCCCCTCAAGTGCCCCAACAACACTGCAGGTCTGCCCACCCCTGACATTCCACCTCACCAGGACTATAATTTTAAACACTGCGGGTCGTCCACCATGAAAATTCCCCCTCCCCAGTGACTTAATAAACACTCATGGTCTGTCCGCCATGAAAATTTTCCCCCCCACCAGTCTATAATCAACACTGCATGGTTCCCCCCCAGCCTACAATTCCCCCCCCATGGACTATAACAACACTCATGGTTTTCCCCACCATGAAACATTCCACCCACCAGTACTATAACAACCCATGGGTTCGCCCAGCCCCATGAAAATTCCCCTCCCCAGGGACTTAAATCAAACTGCAGGGTTCTTCCCCCCTGAAAATTCCACCCACCAGTTGCAATAATCAACCTGCTTTTGGGCTGTCCCCCATGAAAATTCCCCCCTCCCAGGACATAATCAAACGCTGGTTTCCCCCCGCCATAAAAAAATTCCCCTCACCAGACTAAAACCCCAAAACGCAGGGGTCGTCCAGCCATCCCAATTCCCCCTCCCTGATATAATCAAACTGCTGGTCTGTCCACCAGGCCCTTTTTACCCCCCCCCGTAAACTATAACAACCACTGCATGGTCTGCCAACCTGAAATTCCACCTCCCATGATAAACAACACGCGGGTTTCCCCCCAAAAAACCACTCCCCGTGACAAATCAACCTGCTTGGTCTGTCCACCCATGAAAACCCCCTCACCAGTGACTTTTAAACAACACTGCATCCCTTCCACCCAAAACCACCCACCCCCACCATGACATAATCAAACGCTGGTTTTAAAGCCATACAATTCCCACCCACCGTGAATTAAACAACACTGCAGGGTCCTTTTCCACCCAGGGAAAAATTCCATTCACCAGCAAATAAACAACCTGCGTCTGTCCAGCCATGACCATTCCCACCTCACAGTGACTAAAATCAACACTGCAGGTCTGCCCCAGCCAGAAATTCCAACCCCCCGGACAACAACCTGCTGGTTTGCCAGCCATGCTTTCCCCTCACGTGACTAAAATCAACACGCAGGGTTTTCCAGCCATAAAAAAATTCCCCCTCACCAGTGATTTAAAATCAACCTGAGGGTTTTTCCACAGAAAAATTCCACCTCCAGGACATATCCCCCTCCCCCCCCGCTTTCCCCCCCAAAAAAAAAAAAAAAAAAAAAAAAAAAAAAAAAAAAAAAAAAAAAAAAAAAAAAAAAAAAAAAAAAAAAAAAAAAAAAAAAAAAAAAAAAAAAAAAAAAAAAAAAAAAAAAAAAAAAAAAAAAAAAAAAAAAAAAAAAAAAAAAAAAAAAAAAAAAAAAAAAAAAAAAAAAAAAAAAAAAAAAAAAAATTTTTTTTTTTTTTTTTTTTTTTTTTTTTTTTTTTTTTTTTTTTTTTTTTTTTTTTTTTTTTTTTTTTTTTTTTTTTTTTTTTTTTTTTTTTTTTTTTTTTTTTTTTTTTTTTTTTTTTTTTTTTTTTTTTTTTTTTTTTTTTTTTTTTTTTTACTCACCCACCAGTGATATAATCAACACTGCATGGTTTGAGAGAAAAAAGATATTTAAAAAATTGGGGGGGCTGTCCAGCCATGCAATTCCCTCCCCCTGATATAATTCAAACTCCCCTTGGCTTTTCCAGCCATGCCATTCCATCACCTGCTATAATAAAACGGGCATGGCTGTCCGCCATAAAACATTCCACCTCCCAGGACTATAATCAACACCATGGCTGCCCCCCATGACATTCCCACCTCCCATGACTATAATCAACACTGCATGGTCTTCCAGCCATGACTTTCCCACCTCCCCAGTGTATAATCAACTCAAGGGTCTGCCACCCCTGAAATTTCCCCACTCACCGTGCAAAAATCAACCGCATGGTCTGTCCAGCCATGCAATTCCCCCTACCAGTGGCTATAATCAACCGCATTTTTTTTCCAGCCTGACAATTCCACCTCACCAGTGACTTAATAACTGCTTGGCGTCCCCCCAGCATTCCCACCTCACCGTGACTTAATCCCCTGAGGGGCGCCCAGCCAGAAAATTTCCACTCACCATGATATAACTAAAGGAGGCTGTCCGCCAGCCCATTCCCCCACCATTGACTAAATTAAATTTTGGGGTTTCTTTCCACCCTCAATTCCCCCTCACCATAAAATCACACAAAAGGGGCTTTCCACAGGACAACCCCCCGGGGAAATACCCCCTTCATTCTCACCTTTCCTTCCCCTCCCATTGACAAATAAACACTGAGGCGCCCCGCCAGACTTTACCAACCCAAGGTTATAATAAACCTGCAACGCCCAGCCCATGCCCAATTCCCACCTACCATGACTATAAAAACCTCATGGGTCTGCCCATGCCCAATTCCACCTCCCAGTGACTATAATAAACTGATGGTCTGTCCAGCCTTTAAAATTCCCCCCTCACCATTGCTATAATAACATGCGGGCTGTCCAGCCCTAAAAAAATTCCACCTCACCAGTGACATAATAACACTGCATGGCTGTCCACCATGACTTTCCACCTCCCCCTTGACTAAAAATCAACCCTTCTGCCACCTCTTCCTTCCCGTGCAAAAAATGCATTTTTCACCCATCATCCCCCTCACCAGTGACTAAAATCAACACTGCATGGTTTTTTCCAGCCATGACAATTCCCACCTCCCCAGTGACTATAATCAAACCCTGCAGGGCCCTTTCCAGCCATGCAAATTCCACCTCACGTGCTTAAAATCAACATTGCATGGCGTGGCCTGAAATTCCACCTCCCCCGTGACTAAAATCAACTTGCTGGCTGCCAGCCAGAAAAATTCCACCCACCAGGACTATAATCAAAAATGCATGGCTGCCCGCCATAAAAAAAATTCCCTACCTGACTAAAATTCAACACTGCATGGTCTGCCCACCCATGCATTCCCCTCACAGGACTATAATCAACATGCATGGTCTGTCCAGCCAGACAATTCCACCTCCCCGTGACTAAAAATCAAAAAACTGCATGTCTGTCCAGCCATGAAAATTTCCACCTCCCCAGTGACTATAACAACACGGGC
The DNA here is from genome assembly GCA_033310375.1 of Conus canariensis. NCBI lineage: Eukaryota > Metazoa > Mollusca > Gastropoda > Neogastropoda > Conidae > Conus > Conus canariensis. The sequence goes on along the minus strand of JAMYXO010007021.1, from coordinate 2,366 downwards.
AGGTCTGTCCCCATACAATTCCCTCACCCAGGGGACTAAAATCAAACTGCAGGGTCTGTCCAGCCATGAAATTCCCCTCCCCAGTGACATAATCAACCTGCAGGTCTGCCCAGCCATGACAATTCACCCCCCCGTACTATAATCAACCTGCAGGGTTGTCCACCCATGAAAAATTCCACCTACCAGTGACTAAAAAACACGAGGGTTGCCAGCCAGCCCATTCCACCCACCAGTGACTTAATCAACACTGATGGTCTGCCAGCCAGACAATTACCTCCCAGTGACAATAACAAAAAAAGCAGGGTTTCCGCCATGACACCACCTCCCCAGGACTAAATAAACACGCTGGCGCACCATGCCCTTCCACCTCACCGTGATTAATCAACACGTGGTCTGTCACCCATGACAATTCCACCTCCCAGGAATAATAAACTGATGGTCTGTCCAGCCAGACAATTACCTCACCTGACTATAATAACCTGCATGGTCTGTCCAACCCATGACATTCCCCTCCCCAGTGACTATAATAAACGAGGGGTCGTCCAGCCATGAAAATTTCCCATCCCAGTGAATATAAAACCCCTGCTTGGTCGTCCACCCAGGGAAAATTCCACTCCCATGACTTAAAAACTGCAGGTCGCCCACCATGACATTACCACCAGTGACTATAATAACCCAAGCATGTTGTCCACCCAGGGCAATTCCACCTCCCCGGGACATAATAAAACACTGATGGTCTGCCCACCCAGAAAATTCCCCCTCCCCGTGCTAAAATAAAACATGCTGGTCTGCCCAGCCATGACTTTTCCACCTCACCAGTGAACTAAATCAAACTGCATGGTCTGCCCCACCATGACAATTCACCCCATGACTAAATCAACACTGCATGGTCTGTCCAGCATAAACATTCCACCTCCCAGTGATTAAATAACATGCATGGTCTGTCCGCCAGGACAATTCCCCTCCCAGTGACTATAAAAAACTGCTGGTCTTCCACCCCATGACAATTCCACTCCCATGACTATAACACAGCATGGTCTGCCCAGCCATGAAATTTTCCCCTCACCAGTGACTATAATCAACCTGCATGGTCTGTCAGCATGAAATTCCACCCCCCAGTGACTATAATCCCCTGCATGGTCTGTCCACCCATGAAAATTTTCCCCCTCACCATGACTATAATCAAAAAGCATGGTCTGTCCACCATGACATTCCCCCTCCCCAGTGACTAAAATCAACACTGCGGGTCGTCCAGCCATGAAATTCCACCTCCCCATGACATAATAACACTGCATGGTCTGTCCACCATGAAAATTACCTCACCAGTGACTAAAATAAACCCTCATGGTCTGCCCAGCCATGAAAATTCCACCTCACCAGTGACTATAACAACACTGCATGGTCTGCCCAGCCATCCCCCTTCCCCTCACCAGTGACTATAATCAACACTGAGGGTCTTCCCAATGACATTCCCCCTCACCAGTGACTATAATCAACACGCATGTTGTCCAGCCATGACAACCCAAATCCCCAGTGATTTTAAACAACACTGCATGGTTGTCCACCCAGCCCATTCCACCTCACCAGGACTAAATCAAACTGCATGGTCGTCCACCCATGACCATTACCTCACCAGTGCTAAAATCAAACTGCATGGTCGTCCAGCCATGACCATTCCCCATCCCCGTGACTAAACAACACTGCTGGCGTCCAGCATAAACATTCCCCTCCCCGTGACTATAATCAAACGCATGGTCTGTCAGCCATAAACATTCCCCCCACAGGACATAATCAAAAAAACTGCATGGTCTGTCCAGCCATGACTTTCCACCTCACCATGTAAAATCAAAACGCAGGGTCTTCACCCATGACAATTAAAATCCCAGTGACTATAAAAAAACAACTGCATGGTCTGTCAGCCATGCAATTCCACCTCCCAGTGCTAAAATCAACACTGCATGGTCGTCCGCCATGAAATTTCCAAACCTCACCAGGGACTTAATCAACACTGCATGGTCTGTCCGCCATGAAAATTCCCCTCACAGTGACTATAATCAACACTGCAGGGCTGCCCAGCCATGAAATTTCCCCACCAGTGACTATAATAACACTGCAGGTCTGCCACCCATGACAATTCCACCTCCCCAGTGACATAATCAACACGCATGGTCTGTCCAGCCATGACATTCCCCCCACCCCCCAATGACAAAATTAAAACATGCTGGTCTGTCCAGCCAGACATTCCCCCCTCCAGTGATAAAACAAAACGCTGGTTGTCCACCATGACATTCCACCCACCGTGACTATAATCAACTTTTGCATGGTTTTAAGCCTTGACAATTCCCCTCCCCAGTGACTATAATCAA
>JAMYXO010007020.1:0-12699 GCA_033310375.1 Conus canariensis | reverse complement strand
CTCTCCGAAACATCTGTTAAACAGTGTACTAAGAAAGACATGAAACATGAGCTAAAGTTTTAACAAAATGTTGTAAATGAAATCGGGACCAATGCCTTAGTTTTGTCCGGGTTTTTTTAATGTGTCAGCGACCTAAATTTTTGTGAAAGTAAAATCTCATCTATTGGGAATCAAGAAATGTAACTTTTGGCAGCCTGTCGTTATCTTTTTCTAATGTTGACTGTTGAACAAAATAAAAATTTGAAAATATTTGTTTTGCTTTTTTTGAGAAAATACACAAGCCCTGTGACTCGATGGGTGGAACTTCCTGAGCTTCGATTCCTTTCTTATTGAAGAAGGACTTAACCATTCCCCCACCAGTCTTTATCCAAAAATTTGGGGGTCTGAAGTTTTTTTGTCTATTTTGGTATAATACTCTTTTGCCTATCTCTTTTTTTTGATATAACGTAATTTCGAAACCGCAAATTTTTTTCCCCTTTTCTTCGGGAAGATTGCTTTTTTTTGGCAATTCGGGTTTTGTCTTGCCTGTCGATCAAAAGTCGAATCTCATCATCATCCAGGGCAGTCCTGCGGGGGGGATGGTTACAGTTTTAACAGGCAACATTGTTTACTATGGCCCAAAAGGGTTTCTAAAAAAAGACTAGCACCTCATCTACCTTTTTGTTTAGTTAATATAGTATCCCAGTCTACTTCATTAACAATGTACAGAACTTTTCTGTATCTAGTTACGATAATTGAATATTGTTTTTTTGAAGGGCATTTTTATTTTACGTGTTTTCCAGGATAACACAGGGAATACGTGGCGCAACGCGCGGGTAAGACTTCCATCGACTTGATAAGTTGGGGATCTGTGAAATAATTAAATCTAAACATGTGCTTGTACTCCCCTTTATACGCGCGGCTCACTACTGTTTGGTCAAGCTGTACGGGTTTAATGATGCCCCTAAAGGTGATGTGAGGGTTCCCAAGAAGTCTGTGTCAAGTCGCCCAGAGAACTAAAAAATTTAGGCATTCTGGTCCCCCACCTCCCCCCAACTCCAACCGCTGAAGCCGGTTTCGCGTTCCCTCCCGCCGTTTACCCAGAATGCCTTTTTTTAAATTTTTCTCTAATAGTAAACCTTTACAACATACAAATGTTAGGATTATCTTTTTTTAATACTAATTTACTAAATTTTTCAGTTTTTAAATTTTTGTTTAAATCCTTCGTTTTTCTTGATCTTTTTTCAATAACATCTTTTTCTTTCATACATTCATCAAATGCGTCTCTATTTTTTCATATGAAAAAAACCACTGCTTTAATTTTCTCTAAAGTTTTTTAAAAACTGAGTTAATTTTTGACATAAAACCACCACTTATCCCGCATGTCCTTCCACTGAAAGCCATTTTGACAAAGCGTTTCTTTTTTTGACTATATCCTTTTCTGCTGAACAGTCATCTATAATAAATAGTGTCTGAGTTCCTTCAAACTGTCTATAAAAGTGTTCTAAGCACTCGCTAAGTTTATTGCTGGGATCAATCAAATAGATTTTATCATCCGTCCATATAAACCTTCTGTCGTGATATGCTTTGTTCCATTTGAGTGTTGGACAGAAAATTACTATATGATCAAAATTATAACGATAAACTGTTTGTAATAGGTCGAGGACAAATATTGTTTTTCCACAACCAGTCTGTCCACAAATCAATGAACAATGAGGGGTTTTTGTCATAAAGTTTAACATCGGCATTGACACCAAAGTCGTCTGCTCCATAGTTTTATAACAGAATTTAATTTACACCAGTTAGTGTTGTTATCATACTCTCTGTCAAAACTTGTTCAGTATAATAAAACCCTATAAGGTCCAAATGTGTAAGATTAATCCAACTCAGTTCTGTAAGATTGCTTCTATTTAGACCAATATTGATTTTGTCGCTGGTTGTAATGATCTTAATATCCTCACCATCGTGACGAACCACGACAGTAACTTTAAGATTGTCAACGTCTAAGTTTTGCCAGCTAATAAGAATTCCTTTCATAAGGATGTCACTGACGCCAGAAGCTCCATTCCTCTCCTCATCCTTTAAGACAGAAATTTTAAATATTATTGTGAACGTGTCTCCTAATTTTGTGCGTGGAAAGAACTGTACTTTTGTAGTAGCTTCCTTCAAAACCGATTCTCTTCTGTGGAGGATGTACTGTTTGTCCCCAAACTTCTTTATTTCGATCTCTTTCCGACTGTTGTCCTCTGGCATAAGACTTACATGTAAAGGGCCAGAGTTCAATGCTTTTCTGAAACTTTTTTGACGGTCAAAAAAATGTAAATGGGCTTACGAATTCAAATTTTATGTCCCATTCTAAATATGGTTCTAAGTGCCATTTGTTGTCAGTTTTTCGAACTATTTTATATTCATACTGACCCGCATTATTTGCTTCTACATTGCGTAGTTGTTCTAGTTTAGGAAACCTTTTGCTGTCGCTAACCTCTTTGCGTTTATAATAACCATCTTTAGTGTACTCAAAACCATACAAAGTGCCTATCTCACCGTTCTGTTCAAAGTCCTCAACGTCTGCAAGGTCTTTTAATTCTAAAGTTACACACCTCTCAGGCGCTAATGTAACTCCTGATTCTTCTGGTCCACGTGACATTTTTTTAAAACAACGTATTATTTTATTTCTAAAACAATGTGCAGGTTATCACATTTCACGACTTTTCCTGTTTTATCTGTGATCTTTATATTAAATGATCTGACCCTCCCACAAGCTAATCTTTTAAACTGTAAATTAGGAAATTGTATAATTTCATAATCGTAATATGCAGCTTTTCCTGATGGAAGAGCTCTTAAAACAGTTGAGGGCCTTCCATCATATAAGTTTTCATCAGTGCTCAGCTCGTCCAAATGAACATAGAGTAATGAATGTAATGCAAGATCGAGCGGATATTCTCCCTCATAAGTAGTTTCGTCTGGTGTAACTATAAAAGCATGAATGGCATGAATGGCTTGATTGTCAGTTGCAAAGCCTAACATTTTAGCTAGCTCTCCATCAAAAAGGTAACTTACTTCTTCTTCTTCAGATTTGAATGCTAACATTATTTTCAAATTTGCATTGTTAAGTTTGAGAGTAATGCCGTAGTTACTCATTGCTTCTTTTAGCGAGCAAAACCCGTAATAACCATCAGGTATGGTTAACTGGCTAACTAAGTTTCCTCTATTATCAACTTTTTGAATCTTATTATTTTCTTTGGATTCAGTTATATTAAACCATACGACTTTGTAGAATATTTCATGGAGTGCAACCCTTTGGGTTCCGCAGTTATTATCAATAGCATATTCTAAAAACGAAGGACTGTCTTGAGTTGTTATTGTTACAAACATTTTTAAAACAAATTTAAAATGAGTGCATTCAAATATACTAATGCAAAATATTCTGTTGGGCCGCTCTACAATCTTAAAAATATAACAACTGACACCCTTGACATTTCTGTGACTCAGTCTGACGCCTTTCAAGTAAAGGTTAGTACTCCATTGAACAGATATCTTAACCCTCCTATTAAAAAAGACCACATCCCGAAAGTGTGGTTCAGTCATCCGATGCAGTTTTATCAGAACCAGTTAAACTTTGCTGTGTTTTGCGCATCAACTGGGTGTGGAGTGTCGTATGCTGATCATTTAAATCATCCTGATCCTTTGGTGAGGTCAGTGTATAGATTTCATTTTTTATTACACCTTCAGACGTATTTTATCTGAACTGCAAGCGCCATTACCAAATGACAAAACGTTTAATCCATTCAGCAACAGAATAGATTACAAGGCTTTTGAAAGGATCTGTAACGAATTTGGTATTGACCCAAAGACAGACTTTAGACAAAAGTTGGATCTTAATCATGGTTTAGGCACCCTTTATTTTTGGGGCGTGCACAGAAAGTATAACTATGATTGGAATCCTCCTTACACATCTTTCTCTTCAGGCACAACTGTTCACCTCGGGTCCATAGAGCAAGAGCATAAAACAGCATGGACAACATTTATTTTGGATACTTCTAAGGGTCTAACTAGAGCGGGAATAGAACGAATAAACGACTCTATTCGTACTTACGTTTGGTGTTTGCTAGGTTCACAAGCACAGGCAAGATCTAACATAACTGATCCTTCTACTGGCTTTGATGCACAAAAACAGTACTTGGCAAATTTAGAGGACGCCATTAATTCTGCAATTGATTTGCCTTCAAGTATTAAAAGGTACCAAAATGTTTTACAATTTGCAAGATCGAAAGTAGACTTTGCTGTCGGCACTGGTTTATACATGCTACCTTCTGACCTCAGGCTCCAGGTAGGAACAATAATAAACTACAACAATGAAATCCTTGTTGCAGGAAATGAACAGAAGGTTGGACAAAACGACATAAATTCTGAGCCAGTAATATTACAAACAATAAAAAAACAAGATGGCCCCCCAAGATTAAGTCATCCAATCCCCAAGGCCCAAAGCCCAAAGGCCATTGAAGACGCGGACTTTGTTCGTGATGACCATGAATATGAAAAGACGGCACTTGTTATTGGATTAACTGCCCTAGGATTACTTGGTCTTTATCTTACTAAAGAGTAACCCAACTATTAAGACAACTAATGCCCATAAGTGCTCAGCCATAAAGCCAACTACTTTACTTGCGGCAGACAAAAGCCAGCTAACGATCCCTCCTATTATACTAGGCAAAGAATCTATTGCTTTACTGGCTAATTTTTTTAGTAAGTTTGCAAGGTGATCGAGTTGTTTTTTTACCCATGATTTATCTGACGACGGAGTTGGCGGGCCTGGTGGCACTGCTCCCCCACCACCACCGCCTGTAATAGCCATCACAGTGTACTTATTGCAAATCCTAAGGCTGTTATAACACTTGCTAATGTGACACCTTGCTCTCTAAACAGTGTTCTTATTCGTTCTGCTAGCGTCGTGTCTTCATATAAAATTCTTTGGATAGTTTCTCTTATTCTGCTCACTTGAGTTCGTAATTGTTCTCGGTTAGTAGACAGCACTTCTAGTCTTGCTGATCTCTCTTGTTCAAGATCTTTTAGTCTTTGTGTTATTCTTTCTTTAACACCAGGCCCTAAGTTGTGGTCATCAGCCTCAACTAGTTTTCTTTTTCTCTTTTTATATGCTCATCTAGTTCACCCAGTTTTGCTAAATTGTTTGTTAATTCGCCTCTGATGCTTCTCAAAGCATGATCAAGGGCCGTTATTTCTCTCATAGGTAGCGGCGGATCGTGCATAGTTTTTTAATACTGTTTCTTCTGAAAAACTGGTTTCTGCTTGTATTATTTTGTTTGCTGTTGGGCTTAAATCTTTAAGTTCCATGTTTTGCATTTGGTTATCTGTTGGGAGTTCCTGTAGTGTGTTTTGAAGTTTAGCAACTGCCTCACTGTCTAATCTTCGCGGTTTAGCAATGCCAAGGCGATTTTGATCGCTCACACTGAGCCTTTGTCTAATTGTAGTCTTTGCTAAAAACTTTGATGGGTCTGGTTTAGATGTAAGCTGAACAGGTTGTCCTTGCTCGTTTTTAAAAAACAAATGGCCATCTTTTGTTTCAAAATCATTAGGGTCTATAAATTCGGGAGGTTCTTGGCCTAAACTTTGGTACAATGATCTGACATTACTTTCTGTTAATTCATGTCGCAATGAGCGCAATGGATGTGTCAAAGGTGTCATTTCACTCATGTCGTCTCCAGGATCAGTAACATCATAATCTTCATCTTCAATGCCTGCCATGGTTTTAAATAATTAACTTTTTATTTTGTTTTATAAAAAAATGTCACAAGCATATGGTTCATTTCTTGACCCGCATAGAAGCCTGAAAAAGCCCTTTGGCGTGAAGGGAAATAAACAGAATATTATTGTTCCAAATAATCCATCTACTATTGATTCAGATCAAATTCTTACTGTTAAATTTCCAGACCTAGGAGCAGATGAAGTGATTGTGCCGGGATCTGCACGGCTTACTTTCAAAATAGAACTCGAATCAGCAACAGACCCAAACAGGACAGTTGTACAGAATCTGGGACGGGCAATCGTTAAGAAAATTTCTATAAAACTTGAGGGGCAAGAAATATTTTCTTTACACAATGCAGACATATTTCTAATCTATTGTGATCTATGGCTAACCGCGAATGAAAGGGCTGACCTCGCGTTTCAAGGAATCGAAAGTGATGAAGCACTAAAACACAGAATAGACGCCGAAGATGCTAAAGCCGGCAACAAGCCCGAAGCTGTAAATTTTGCGTATGGAAATCGCTTTTCCATCCCCTTGGATTTTGAGTTATTAAGCGCGCATGCGCCATACTTTCAAGGAGCATTAAAAGACAGATTGTCATATGAACTAACTTTTAATGAATACAAACGGGTCATTAAATCTACAGACACTGATTCCAAGTACAGCATTTTCGACATCTCGTTAGAGTTTGACATTGTTAGCAACCCTAACTTAGCAAGGCTGATTGAGCAACAATATCAGTCAGGATTAGCAATATATTACGAAAGAGTGATTCATCATACTAAATATCCTAAAAGCAGGGCAGACACTATATGGAATTTTAGTTTTAGTGCCGCAGCAAGATCCCTTAAAGGTATTTTATTGCTGTGTAAAGATGAAGAACCATACGAAAGACAAACTGAAAAGTTTATTAATCCTAAAATAACTAAAGTACAATGTTCAATTGAGGGTAGTCCTAACCAAGTCTACGGTAGCGGGCTTAAACCTTATCATCATTTTGATGAAATAAGAAAATTGTTTGGAGGCGGGAGGTCTAGAAGTCCAACAGTAGACCTTGTGTCTAAAGATCTACACCTTCACAGTGTTAGACTTGATGATTATTTAACAACGAAATACGGTTTATGGATTGACCTAAGGACGACAGAGGATAATCAGTTGCATGGGAGTGGGAGAACAGTTAAAGACGTAATAAACATTCAAATTGATAAAGAAAAAGAGAGTGATAAACCACTTAATGTATATTTGTTTTTAATATATGATGCGCAGCTGAATATTAAAGATAACAGATTAAAAGATATCCAATACTAAATTATTTTTATTTTTTAAAAAAGCATGTCTGTTCAGGTTTATCCAAAAGTGCCCAAAGAAGAGAACTCTGTTGCTGTAGACATAAAAACTTTCAGATTAACAAACATAACACAAATGCAAACCCAACTAGAGCAGGACCTTTCAAAATACAGTAAAACCAAACGAAGGTATTCTGCTGTCTTTAATGCTGTTACATATGTTAATACTGGAGCATCGACCGCTAGTGCTCTATCAGCAGGAACAAGTGTAGGTCTCTTAGCAACAGGCGTAGGTGCGCCGGCAGCTTTACCTCTAGGTGGTTTGTCTTTAACTCTTGGCCTGTGTTCATTAGCTGCAGGTGCTGTCAGCAAAAAAATAAAAGCTAAACTCCAAAAGCACACAGCTATGGTTCAACTAATAACAGCTAAACTTAGTTCCTTCAAACTGACAATAAATAAAGCACTTGCCGACTCGAACATCACGGATGAAGAATTTAGTCGCCTACAGGCTGATTTTGAGGACTACAAAAGACAAAAGTTTGATCTTCAAAAAAAGGCAAGGGCAACTTTTTCTCAACAGCCAGACACCGACCAGATAAAAAAGGAATGTTTAAAAAAAGTAAACGAAACATTAAACTCTGTTCTAAACAGCTCACATTAACAACACCAAAGGGCGTTTATACTTTAGTTTATGAGTCCAAGCACAAAAAGACCGTTGATATTGATTCTGATTAAGTATTTTTTTTTTTTAATTTAAATAAATATTTTGAGTTAGAAAAGAAGCTCAACATGGATAAGATATATGACAGTTTTGACTCTTGGTTAGATGCAATGGAAGAGGAAGAGGCGTTTGTCAAAAGCTTTAAATGAGGTCGTTTTAGAAGTTATTGATCCAACAAACGTGCAGGCAAGCGTTGTACATGCTATTTCTCAAGTTCCAAGTAAACTAACAATAAACCCTCCAGTTAAAGTAAGGGTAGTTGTTTTAATCGACTATATAACAATAAACGAAGAAAATCTAGAAGTCTGGGTCTCAACTAAACAGCAGACTATTCTTTCTTATAATGACTTAACACCCGGTTGGGCAGATCAACTTCTTACACAGTTTAATGAAGCCTCTGAAGCAGCTAAAATGAGAGGCTCTGGTTGGTCAGAGGGTGAAGTCCTAGACATCAGATTAAGACAGGCTAAGTATGAGCCGATTGTAGGCAAGTCTTACATTCCACTGCCTCCAACATTAGTTGCAAAGAAAGCAGTTCTGAACATAAAAAATTCAGACGACAAATGTTTTATGTGGTGCGTTCTTGCTAGGCTGCATCACGTTGCCAAAAATGCAGAGAGAGTATCTAACTATTTACAGTGGGCCAATGATCTTAACTTTAACGGTCTTGAATTTCCTATGGCTGTAGACAAAATTGATCAGTTTGAAAAACAAAATCCGCCAATAACTGTTAACGTATACGCATGGTCTGAAGAAACCAACCTTCTGCCAATTAGAGTGTCAAAGAACAGTCCAACAATAGGCGAACCAACCAAAACTCATGTAGACTTACTCCTAATGCAAAGCCTTAATGGGTTGCACTACACTCTAATACGCACAATGAGTAGATTACTAGTGCATACTACAAAACAACATAGCAAACAAGAATTTTGTAGAAAATGTTTAACAAGAATTCCGTCCGTTCAAGCTGCGAGCGAACATGTAAAACATTGTCTTAGTCCAGTTGACTGCAATACAGAACTAATTATGCCAAGAGAAGGCAGTAAGGTTAGTTTTAAGAATTACAAAAAACTCCAGAGGTCTCCATATGTTGTTTACGCAGACTTCGAGTCGCTTATTGTTCCTTATGAGGGGCCAGCTCCAAAACATTTACCAAAAACAGTTATAATGAATAACCACCAGATTTGTTCATTTGCCTTTATTGTTGTCAGGTCAGATGGTGAACATTCAAAGCCAGAATTATACAGAGGACCACATGCAGCAAAACATTTCTTAAAACGCATGCAAGAAGTTCGTAATGCCTGTTCTAATAATCTATTCTTATCCGATCTTAAGATGACCCCCGAAGATCAAGATCGCTATGACTCAGCCACTCACTGTTGGATTTGTGGTTTAGAGCTAACACCTAAAAGTTTAAATCCAACAGTAAGAGACCATGATCACATTAGCGGAAAGTTTAGAGGAGCAGCGCATAACAATTGCAATCTTCAACTAAAGTTTGATCCTAGGACTTGGAGACTTCCTATATTCTTTCACAACTTGCGAGGTTACGACTCTCACCTTATAATGCAAGCAGTAACTAGCGACTTCAGGGTGTCATGCATTGCGCAGTCATCAGAAAAGTACATGTGTTTCACTTTAAATAATTTATCTTTTTATGACTCTATGCAACACCTGATGGGGAGTTTAGAGTCACTGGCGGGATCCTTAAAGTCCTGCCCAATAACGGAAGAATATTTTGACCCAACTCTTGTTAGAAAGGGCGTTTACCCTTATGAGTACATGAACAGTTGGGAAAGGTTTGATAACCCAGCCCTTCCACCTAAAGGCGCGTTCTTTAGTAGTCTTAGAGGAAAGGACATCAGTGATTCTGATTATTCTTATGCTCAAGATGCGTGGCAGAAGTTAGAGTGTAAAACGATGGGAGACTATCATGATTCCTATTTAATGGCGGATACCTGTTTGTTGGCGGACGTCTTTGAAAATTACAGAAAGACCTGCATGAAACATTACAGCTTGGATCCGCGCATTACATTTCTGCGCCCGGGATGAGCTGGGACGCTTTCTTAAAATTTACTGGAGTACAATTGATTTATTGTCTGACCTGCCAATGCTTCAGATGATTGAAAACGGATTGCGTGGGGGAATCAGTATGGCGTCGCACCATTACTGTAAAGCAAACAACAAATACTTGGACGACTATGATCCAAGTAAAAGGTCTAACTATCTTATGTATTTAGATGCAAACAATCTGTATGGATGGGCAATGGCGCAATCACTTCCATTACGCAACTTTAAAATGTACACAGGAGGTGTAAAAGACATTCAAAAGTTTTTAAAATGGCTACCTACTCTAGAAGCTGATCGTAAAAGAGGTCTCATTCTAGAAGTTGATTTAGAATATCCTCATGAACTTCATGATTACCATAATGACTATCCATTAGCGGCAGAAAGTCTAAAGATGGCAATGACAGAACCGCCTAAACTTGTGCCTAATCTTCGTGACAAAAAAAATTATGTCTGTCATTACAGACTTCTTCAATTTTATTTAAGACATGGTTTAAAGTTGACAGCTGTTCATCGTATAATTGCTTTTGATCAAGAACAGTTCATGAAACCATACATCATGAAGAACACTGATCTCAGAACTAAATCCGCAGATGCTTCAGAAAAAGACTTTTTCAAGTTGATGAACAACAGCTGTTTTGGAAAGACTATGGAAAATCCGCACAAGCGTAAAGATGTTAGATTGGTCACCAGAGAAAACGTTGCAATTAAGTTGACTTCAAACCTAATTATCAGGACTTCAGAAGATTTCATGATCAGCTTTTTGGCATAATGATGAAAAAAAAGAAAGTCAAATTGGACAAGCCCGTTTTTATTGGGTTTACTGTTTTAGAGCTGTCGAAGCTTTTGATGTTAGAATTTCTTTACGACTACTTTAAACCCTTGTATCCAGAGTCCAGAGTTCTGTACACAGATACAGATTCCTTTGTAATCGACATCCCTACTGAAGATTTTTACAAAGACATGGAATTAGAAGTAGCAAAAGAGCATGCTGGATGGTACGACACATCTGATTACCCTAAAGATTCGCCTTTGCATTCAGTTATTAATAAAAAGGTTTTAGGTAAGATGAAGGATGAATTATCTGGTGTTGTGATCAAGGAGTTTGTTGGTTTGAGGTCGAAAATGTACAGTCTTTCAAGCCAAAAAAAAGTTGTAAAAAAGCAAAGGGAATATCTCGCAGTGTTGTGCAGTCAAACATATCACATGACAATTACAAAGAAGCATTGTTTGGCAATAAGACTTTTCATCATGACAATTACAAGCTGCGATCTAATCTGCATGAGATTAACACAACAGTTGTAACAAAACGGTCTCTTGACCGCACTAACACAAAAAGAGTATTTGTTAATCCAGAGTTTTCATATGCAATTGGCCATTGGAGAATAGTATAATCATATGTCTTCAGGCTTATATGTTTCAGCAATCGCACGTTCAATTATATCATCATCTAATTTAGCAAAATTAATATTATTTATTAATGCTAGATGTGCTTTAATTTTTTTTGTCATTTCACAATATTCATGTTTCCATAAATCAAAATCAAAATAAAAGCTTTGGGGTTTAAAGCGATTGCCTGGCGATTGTTCTAGCCAGAGATTGTCAATCTTCTCAAATACTTCTTTAATGATATACTGATACTCAAATAAATCTTGCATTAATTTTAAAGACTTTTCCTTTGCCTTTTCTGCCATTTCCCTTTGAGCTTCCATTTTAAACCCAAATGTATTTGCGTAGATTAAAACAGTTCATTAAGCTTAACTATATCACCAACCAATTCAACCAAATTATTATCCATTACTGCTAAATGCGCTCGAATTTTTTTTATCTTTTTAATATATTCTTGCTCCCAATCAAAATTTGAGGTTTTGTCTGGCATGACATGATCAATCTTCTTAAATATTAGTCTAATAACAAGATTATAATCAAATATTTTTCGCATTATTTCTAAGGACTCTTCCTTCACCATTCTTGCTTCCAGTGCCATTTTACGTAAGGATTCTTCCTTTTCCATTCTTGCCGCCATTTTAATTTAAATTAAAAAATAATTAAGCGACTGGAACTGTGTCTGGAGGGATTATCTGCAGTTCTTCCTTCACAAAAGATCTTTGAGGGGCTGGCCGTTTTGTTGTGTCAGTTTCTCGTAAATAATACACGGGCGGATTCATTTTCACAATTTTTTTTTTATCTCATATGGATCAACACTCCAAACTGGATCTGTTGCCCTGATGCGAGTGTCCCCTTCCGCTTCTCCCGGTGAATAAAGGTATCTCACTTTCAAACCAAATGGTAATAGTTTGCTTGATGAAGACTCTCCTTCAACAACATTTATTGTTTGTTTTCTGATTGCTTGTACTGGTTTTAGACCTTTAAATTCTTCATTATTCATTGCGCGCAAAACTGAGGGCAGTCTTTTAACCCATTCTGTGTTGCGAGAATTGTCAATCAGCTCTCTGTGATACTGGTAGGAGAAAAGCCTTTCAGATAACTGTTTGTTAAAGTTTTCAACCAAACCCTGTGATCTGTGAACACCCGGAATGCCTCTTTTAATGGTAACTCTATGTTTTAACAATAATTGATTCACTTGTCCTTTAAATTCTTTTCCATCATCGACTTGAATCATGCGAGGATAAGTTAAGGGTCCTCGTTGATATATCAGTTGTATAGCGACAGCAACAGCAGAAGCACTCTTTTGTGTTAATGGTTCCGCATCTTTGTATCTTGAAGCTATGTCAATGACTGTAAGTGCGTACTTAAATCTTTTTCGTCTAATTGTATCATGGGGTAAATATAGAAGATCCATTTGATGGGTGTCGTTTGGTGTTATATTCACAAAGTGCGGTCTTTGTATTCGTTTGGGCGCAGGTAGATAAATTTGCCAA
>JAMYXO010007019.1:0-12699 GCA_033310375.1 Conus canariensis | reverse complement strand
CAAAAACGACAAGACACAATGAGACAGAGACAGACAGGCAGACAGAGACACAGGCAGACAGAAGGGAAACGGACGGTTAGTAAGACAGACAGACAGACAGGGGAAAAGAACAATGTAGGTCTCGTGGTCTGTAACGAGCAAAACCGGGATCATTTTTGGTCTAGCCATCGCCGATAAACACAGAAAAACGCTGACTCGCCTCTGAGATTGTTTGATGTATAACCGAAAGGTCAAATAAAAATGAGGACCAGAAGAAAAAAACAACAACAGAAGGATAAACTCGCCACCCTCCATCATTCCCCTAGCATCCTGCCCCAAACCTCCCATGAAATTAAGACCATAAATAAATCAGTGAATAAATGATAAATAACTAAATGAATACATACAAAAATAAATAAACAAAAGGATCACTCGCCACCCTCCATCATATATTCCACCCTCACCCCTCCCACGAAATGGAGAACATTAATTAATTAATTTAAATTTAAATTAATTAATTAATTAATTAATTAAATGAATGAATAAATAAATGAGTGAATAAATAAATGAGTGAATAAACAAATAGATAAACCCTAAATAAGTAACAAAAAGCAACTGAGGACTGAACGAAATTCTGACGGATGTTTCTCACACTGGTCAAATGAATTAGTAAACAGAATAAATAAATTAAAAAAATCAATAACTAACTAACGACTGACTAACTAGCTCACTAACTAACTAACTGACTAACTTACTAACTTAGTATATTGATGAATAAAAAATAAAGAATTAGATAAATTAGCGGCAAAAGCCCTGAGGACTGAACGCAGCTCTGCAGGATGATTTCCGCACTGGTCAAATAAATAAATAAATAAATAAATAAGCAGCAAAAAGCCGCTGAGGACTGAACGCAGCTCTGGCCTAGTGACTCCAGCACTGGTCTGGATTCCCCGGTGTGTATCAAATTTTCCACTGGGCTGATTCCTGCTTTTCTTTGTGTGCCGGGAAGGGAGGCAGGGGAACGGATGTTTCTCCGCCACAGACAGAGTCTGGTCAAGTTGGTTCCAATCTGCGAATATACCGACGGTCCTTTCAGCCTGTCAAAAGGAAGACAACTGAAATCGACGATTCACGTCGTGCGATCTCTCTCTCTCTCTTCTCCCCTCTCTCATCTCTCTCTTTTTCTCTCTCTCTCTCTCTCTCTCTCTCTCTCCACACACACACACACACGCACACAACATGTCTATATATATATATATATATATATTTATCTCAGAGAGAGAGAGAGAGAGAGAGAGAGAGAGAGAGAGAGAGAGGGAGAGATAGACAGACAGAAACACAGAGAGAAACACACACGCACACACGCACGCACGCACGCACGCACACACACACACACACACACACCACACACACACACCACACACACACAAAACATATATATATAAAATTATACTATAATATATTATATATAATATATATATATATTGTGTGTGTGTGTTGTGTGTGTGTGTGTGGTGTGTGTGTGTGTTCTCTCTGTGTCTCTGTCTGTCTGTCTGTCTTTCTTCTGTCTGTCTGTCTTTTCTGTCTCTCTCTCTCTCTCTCTTTTCTCTCTCTCTCTCTCTTCTCTCTGAGATAAATAGATAGATAAATCGATCGATAACAGAACAAACAACAGACTCATAAAATATTCATAATATTTCGACCTCATATATATATAAAATTATATATATATATATAATATCGAGAGAGAGAGAGAGAGAGAAAAGAGAGAGAGAGGGGGAGAGAGAGAGAGGAGAGAGAGAGAGAGAGAGAGACTGATACTCAGAGAAAAGAGATAAAGGAAAGAAAAAAAGATTTAAAGGGCAAGTTCAGACAAACTGATTTCTAATTCATTTTCTTTATGTTTACAATGGCTTTCATCTTCGATTCAAAGAAGACAACCGTCGTCTGCAAGTGTTAGAGATGTAAAGGAGATAATGATTGTTTCACGATGTATGCCTGCATTTCTAAAAGATTCCAGTGTGGGGTGCCTGCAGGCGGAGATCGAATTAAGAGCAAGAAAGTATACCTAGGCCGCTAAACGAAAGAACAAACAAATTACAAATGCAACGTGTTTCGATCTATTGGGTGTCCTTCAGGCAAGACAAAAAGCATTAAAAACAGTGGATTCGAATGCTATTTGTCCTGCCTAAAGACGGCCCAATAGGTCGGAACGCGTTGTGTTTGTTTGTAACTTGTTTGTTCCTTTTTTTGGTTACCGAAATTTCTGCTTTTGCTTCAATTTCTACAGTGAACGTTTCAATTGTGACAAGTACAATACTGACATTGAGGTATTGTTCCTAGGCCAAAGTGGGGGACATAGTTCCATCAATAAAATTGTAAATTTCCAGCATTATTGACGTTTTAAAAAATTAATATGATAACTTGGCAGACACATAGACTAACTTTGACATAGGGAATAGATAAGAAAAGCAATTATAATATAGTTAGCTGAATATGCCAAATTCAAGCGGGGCCCGTGACTAAGTGATTCAAATTTTGCGTACGTGCGTGCATGCGCGTGCGTGCCTGCGCATGCGCGCGTGCCTGTGTGTGTGTGTGTGTGTGTGTGTGTGTGTGTGTGTGTGTGTGTGTGTGTGTGTGTGTGTGTGTGTGTGTGTGTGTGAATATTGATTCACTTAATCAAGAATTGGCATTATCTTCATAAACTTGCCTGGAGTTTAAAAAAGAAAAAAAAACTTTTTTCTTTAGTCTGGGCTTTGTTCCCCATTTATAGTCTATTTGTGTTTGTTTTTGTTTGTTGTTGTTGTTGTTGTTATTGTTGTCGTTGTTGTTGTTGTTGTTTGTCGTTGTTGCTGTTGTTGTTGTTATCTCTAATGTGTGCAAGTTCTGCTACCTTGAACTTCGTAGAATTTTGCTCAGTTCGCCGCTTCCTCACTCAAAATGCCCTGAAGACTCTAATCTGTGCTTTTGTCCTGTCTCGGCTCGACTATTGTAACTCCCTCCTTGCCGGTTGTCCCCTTTAAAACTCATCTCTAAACTTCAAAAAGTTCAGAACAATACCGCCCGACTGATCTCCCGCTCCTCTAGATCTGTTCACATATCACCAATTCTGTCATCCTTACACTGGCTCCCAGTTCAGTCTCGCATTGACTTTAAAGTTCTCCTCCTGGTTTTCAAATCACTGAATAATCTGGCTCCCTCCACCTCTCTGACCTCCTCCATCTCTATGTTCCGTCTCGCAACTTACGCTCTCACCGATTCTCGTCTGCTTCTGCTTCCCTCCGCTCGCCTGAAACTTCAGGCCAACGATCTTTCTCTTACCAGGCACCTGCTCTGTGGAATAGTCTCCCTTCTTCTCTGCGTAACACGGACTCTTTAGAGACTTTTAAAACCTCCCTAAAGGGCACATCTTTTTCCCCCGGACTGATTAATGATATCCACTTACCACTGTGCGCGTGTTTGCTGATGGTTGAACGCGCTCGTGTTGTGTGTGTGTGTGTGTGTGTGTGTGTGTGTGTGTGTGTGTGTGTGTGTGTTTTCTTTTCTTTTTTTTTTCCCGGGGGTGTGTGTGTGTGTATGTGTGTATGTGTGTGTGTGTGTGTGTGTGTGTGTGTGTGTGGGGTGTGTGTGCGCGCGCGCGCGCGCGCGCGTGCGCGCTTTGAATTAGAATTATGATTTTATCATGTTTTTTTTGTAATATGCGCTTTGGGCTCTCGAGAGGTAAAGCGCTCTATAAATATCCTTTTACATTACATTTCATTGTTTGCTTTATTGTGGAAGGTCTTCGGTTTACCTCGGGTGCTTCTCCTCCTTCACAATTTCAGTCATTCAGTAAATTAATCTTCTGCCCCCCCCCCCTCCTCCCCCTCCTCCTCCTCATCCTCCTCCTCCTCCTCCCCTCCTCCTCCTCTTTATCATCATCATCATCGTCATCATCATCATCATCCTCGTTGTCGTCATTGTCGTCCCCCGTCGTCGTCGTCATCGTCGTCATCATCATCATTATCTCCACCACCTTTTCTTCATTCTTCTTCTTCTTCTTCTTCTTCTTCTTCTTCTCTTCGCCTGTCGCCCTTTCTGTCAGAAGTATACCCTTGGAAACATCATCTGACGCGTCTGAGAATGCCAGTGTTTTAAATATTTTCATAACCGCTATGTCTTAAGGTCCTTTAAAACCCTGATGACAAATGAGTACTAATAGCACAGTCTCTGTATCTGTGTCTGTGTCCGTACCTGTCTGTCTCTCTGTCGGTCTATCTGTCTTTTTGTCTGTGTATATCTCTCTGTCGGTCTGTCTGTCTGTCTGTCTGTGTATATTTTTCCTTCCCCTCTTCCTCTTCTTTCTTTCCTCTTCCCCTCTTCCTTCTCCCTCTGCATGTTCGTCTTCCCCTTTCCTTTCTTCTCTTCCTCCTTTTCCCTCCCTCTTCCTCCTTTTCGCGTTCTTCATGTTTCACCTCTCCTCATCACTCTCCTCTACCTCAGCCCCAAAAAGGCATCAGCCACGGAATGGAAAGACCCAAACACACTTCATGTTGCTTCTCGCCCCTGCCCATGGCAAAGGTCATCGCGGGGTGAACTGACAGATCATGACACGCGCCAATGGCCAGAAAGTTAACAGAAATCAGCCAGTCGCGTAGCCCGACACACATTCAATATAAAAAAGACAGAAATTTAAAAGGCAAGTCAACAAACAGGAAAAAAGAAGGAACTGCGCCTAAAGTTTGAAATAAACTTGGATCTGATTCAAGTTCGTTCCGTTTCTAATCCTCTTCGTTTCCGATACAAACGAAATTAATGATGAGGTTTAGGAGATAGGGGTCAGAAAGAAAATCGTCTCTGGTTCCACACCGCCATTATTTCCCCCCTTCTCCCCATGCGCCAAAAATAGTAACATCCTCTGAGAGGGCGACAGGATGATCTCAATCCTCACTCTCTCTCTCTCTCAGATACAGAGTGAAAGAGCCCTGCCTGCTCGGAAAGAGAAAACATGACAAGCTCCTGAAGAATTATGCCGGTGCGTTACTCTGGAGATTGAGTTTTCAATCTCTGTAATTGCTGGCATAAACAAAAAAGGAAAAGAAGTAAGGAGTGGGGTGGTGGTAGGCGGAGAGTGTGTTGGAAAGCTGGGGGTGTGGGATGCAGGAAGGGAGGAAGGAAGGAAAGGAAGGAAGGAAGGAATGAAGGATGGGGAAAAGGCAGAGCAAAAGCTGAAGGCTGGTGAGCTGAAATTCCCGAGGCATTCGTTCACATGAACTAGCCTCGTGTTCTCCAATGAGTAATGCCACTGGCCCTTGTTAATGTGTCCAGTAAAAAAAACAAACATCAACCATGCTATAAAAGCCAACAAAACCAACCAAGACCTTCATTTCTCCTATTTTCGTGGGGAGAGGAGGGGGGAGGGGGGGGTCTGAACGCTTTGTTTTTCAATTATTCAAGACAATTCTGAACCGTATTGTTACCATTTTCATTCTCATTTCCGTAATATGGACAGAGAGCAAGAGACAGACAGACAAACCGACCAACCGACCGACAGGTATGCAGATGGACAGGCAGACCCACGTGAATGTTAACATGCATTTCTTTGCTGTTTGCAGCATAACTTTTCGAATTAGGTTATTTTGTCCCCCATCGTTTTCACGTTGTTTGGAAAGAATGTCGAAGCAATTACTAGATATTCTGCTTCCAAAAAATAATTGGCCGAATTATCTGGGATGGATGTTCAGGCACATTACATCCCCATGGTAGTTCCAGCATAATACTCATCGAACTCGGAACTGTAAAATCATAAACAATAAATTTGGAACTATAAATGATAATAAATTAGGGGGAAACGAGCGGTAAGAGGAGAACTGAAATGACGAACAATAAAATGGGGAAAAATGTACAAAAAGAAAAGGAAAGTAGTGAACATTGACCAGGGAATTAAATCATGAATAAAAGATGGCATATATATATATATAAAATATAAGCACTATCAAAGAAGAGTTACATAATCATTAATGAATTTTAATTTTTAAGTAATGTTTACATACGGAAAACACACAGGAGGCACTCTAAGTAATACATAATAAAAGAGCTATCGGAGTTGATGAATAGTAATAAAACGGGTATTCGAAATACTAAATAAATTAAGAATCAAAGTAAAATAATGAATAATAAAAGACGTACTACGATAAGCAACGCTTATGAAAGAGGAGCCAAGAGGTATTATTAATGGAATACTAAAAATGCAACAACAACAAAAATGTAAAGAATGAACAATAAAAAAAAAAAAAATCATAATAACACACGAGCTTGCGTGTGATAAACTCCAAACAGTAACTGCAAATAATGGACAGAAAACCTGTAAATAATGACTAGCACCGGAGGAACTTGAGATATGATCAATATCAAGAGAAATTGTAAGGAATGAACAGTTAAAGAGGAACTACACGAGATGAACAATCCACGAGGTATTATTATTATTATTGAAAAAGCAAACTATAAGCGGATCGGTATAAAGCGGGAGAGTAAATAAGTAAAGAAAAGGAACTGTACATGTTAAGAAAATAGAAGAGTACAGTAAACAATGAATAATACAAAAGAAAGATGTGAATGATTTGTGACGTCCGCCATAACGAAGAGTTATTTTTTCAAACCATTTCCGTTGGTTTTTAGATTCGCTGGTTGGTCTGACTGTAAGCAAGTTCAATCCGAGTCTACCGATCCAAAGCTAACAAAACTTTATCAAAACATGGTTCGTAGTGCAGGAACGAATCCGTTTAATGTTGGGGTTGATCCCATCCAGTGGCGCACCCAGTGCCATTCAACAATGTTGTTGTAATTTTTTTTTTTTTGTAATGAAAAATCTGTAGAACTGGTTTTATTCGAACCAGACATCTAATGAATGAAGGTGGTGGAGAGATGGAATGAAGCTTTAGGACACATACATCAACATTTAGTGTGGTGGATTCCTCGTGCATATTATTATCATAATTTTTCATGCAAACATGAACATTGTGAAGTGTCTGTTATGAATTGGTAGCTGTCTACAATGTAAGATCCTATCTTTGAATTACAAAAAAAATACAGTGATATCAACGTAAAATATTTCATATTTTACATGACCTATTAAAAAAAAAAGTTCACGGTTATTAACACCTTCAGTTTATACCAGCTATTACTTCCCCTGGCGGTAAAATTAATTTTTATTTTTTATTTTTTGTTTTCATTCATAAAACAACTCTAGGAGCGGATCCACAAATTCGTTTGACCTTGATTCACTTTCCTGGGTGACCTTCCTGTTGCTCAGACATTTAATCCATCGAAAAGAGGAATCGAAGTTTAGGCTGTCTTGAAAACTAAATGAAAATGCATTAGACTTGACATCTGACACACTTAATCCTCTTCATGCTCCGTGCCCACACCCTGCGTTTTCTAGAAAGAAATGACAGCGTGATGCCTCGAAGTGCTTTCGGCTTTTGTGGAACACTTTGCTGTTTGCTAGCAAATCAATATGGCGATGCCAACGACTTGTTCTATCTTGTCGCAGGTCATTTCTGACAAGGACAACCTCGATGAGGGGTTAGGACCGGCCATTCGGCACTAGCATGCGCTTCATTTCTGCACCAAAGTGATAGGAAATGAACAGGGATAGACGTTTGCTTTGCAAACTGCAATGTAAGGATTAATCAATGCAGAGAAAGAGTGCATGTATTTCCCCCTCCCGCCGTCTCTCCTCTCCCCTCTCTCTCTCTCTCTCTCTCTCTCTCTCTCTCTCTATAAAATAACCTCTCAATTAAGCTTAGACGTTAGTCCGAAAAATAACCTTTGACCCTTTATTTGGTGTGCGTCATAAATCTCGAGTCTGGTACAGAAAAAAAGAACCATCATGAATCAGAAACTCTGCAAGTAATAGCCGCCATTTTGTTGCAGCAGCAAGTGCGTTCTGGGCACTGTTTGAACCCCTCTCAGCGGCTTTGCATTGTTCCGTAAAGTCGGGAGCCACACTGCTTCAAGCGGCTTTCACTACAGAACACGTAGTAACCGTGGATCACAGTAATTATAACATAACCACGTCAGTACATCACACGTCAAACTCGTGGACCACAGCCACAAAGTGACCGCAACTTATTAACTAACTTCAGGTCCCGAAAATCAGCAGGGGTGGGGGTGAGGAGGCGGAGGGGAGGGGTAGGGGGGGTAACTTGGGAGTATGGTAAGAGGGCAGCGAGGCCGGGAGGCCGGGGGGGGGGGGGGGGGGGGGGAAGGGTTGGAAAGGAGGATACGGGGATTACAGCAGTAGAGGTGAGTTTGACGTACTATCGGCCAGAGGCCCTTAAGGACATGGTGTGGACCGTAGTCCGTGTAGTTGGTTGGTGTGGAGCAAAAGGATGCGATGTCATCCCCGGCGGTGATAGGTTAGAGTTGGTATTGTGGTCTTCTGATAGAGTCGAGGGCTGTTGGTGGTTCTTCTGCTCTCAATGGCAGCCTTCTTACAAGTCCCTGTGAAGATCCACACGATCCGATTTGGGGCCCGCTCATTTGGAAAAACCCTGACTGATCGCCCCTCCCCCCCCCCCTCCAAACACACACACCCCTCCACCTTGGCTCTAGAAAGCCAGAGGACAGCGGTTTTAATCTCAGAGGTTCGAGGGATCAAAGTCGGAGGACAGAGTCTAATGGCAAGAATAATTACATGCGAAACACCACGTCCAGCATCGATCCCCTCCTTGCCAGCAGGCGTCCAGAGTATCAGACACATGAGGTTAGTGTGTTTTCCCCGCGTGGAGGCATCTGTTTGGCCACAGCCCCTTTTCGGGAACAGTCTCAGCAAGAGTCGGTCAATGTGTCACTAGTACTGGTGCAGCCCAGCTGAAAAATAACTTAGTAAATGGGGGTCATATAACAGGATCGACGTCAGAGATCAACGAAGCACACAGTTTGGCGTTTCTGGATGTGTCTCTCTGGTTCCTCTGCAGTGAACTGTCAGTTAGCTGAGTCACATATGTTGGTGCTGGAGGACAGTGACACGACTATTAGCTATCCATACTTTTCCCTACTTCATTTTCATTTTCATTTTCATTTTTTTTGTGCCTGTGAGCATCCGAAAATCAATCTGATTTGACCGTTCAGTGCAAGTGTCTGTGTCCATCTCTGCGACGCACGACGGGACTCACAATATTTCTTTTGGCCTTACTTTGTGGCATGGATTCGGATCAAATGATAAGTAGTTTAGATAAACAGCAGGTAGATAGATGTGTGTGTATGTGCTTGCGTGCGTGCGTATGTGTGTGTTTTGTGTGTGTGTGAGAGAGAGAGAGTAGATGAGAGAGAGTGTGTGTGTGTTGTGTGTGTGTGTGTGTGTGTGTGTGTGTGTGTGTGTGTTCGCGCGCGAGCCAACAATCCCCCCCTCCCCCTCCTCCCCCCTCCCCCCGTCAACCAAACAGTTCAGAAATGCGACATCCAGCTTTGCCAAGAGAGAAAGAGGGCAAGCAGATGAAAGACATATAACATGCAAGTTCACCAGAAGCCAAGGCATTGATTCCACTTTGGAGCACTTACATTGCCTTTCATTTTTCCACTTCGGACAGACATTGCCTTTCATTCCACATCAGACAGACATTGCCTTTCATTCCACTTCGGACAGACATTGCCTTTCTTCGAAGACACACCTCAGACACATCCTTCTGACACAGTTATAGCACAATACTCTCATGGGGAAATGCTGAAACTGGGTGGAAAAGAAGAGATAACGTTGACAATATGCTTTTTGTTTTAATTTCATTTTTGTCTAAACTTATGCGAGAAAAGTCAGCTCATGAGTGAAAAGAAAATGTGTTTTTTTTTTCTCTATCATTGGAGATAATAGTCGCTACGGACTGAAAAAAGTTATTTCACTTGCTTTTTCTCATAATAGGATAAGAACATACGAGCAAAATAAGAAAAGAACATACAAACTGCCAATGTTAATATATCTATGGAGTTTTAACATTTCAGGAAAGTATATATTAATATATGAAGTTATTAACTGGTGAACAGTTACATCACAGTGTCCATAGTCAGTGGAAAATTTGTCATAATCTTTCTGCACGGACCATAAATTCACCCTTTGACCTGGATGTAAAGTTCAAAAGAGTTCGTACTATGGCCATATACCATCTGTCCGGAAGATTCACAACGTAAGTTCAATCTGACAGACAAAGAAACCAAAGCATGTGAAAAATGCATTAAAATCCGTGTAAAAATGTGATTCAAGAGACAAAGACAAACAACACGGACAAAGTTTTAACAAGTTTCTCTTTAATCCAACAACTTTCCGTACAAGACAAACGATAGAAACAAGACAAACGTTGTCTGCAAAGGCTTACTACCGATATTTTCATTCTGTCCCTTGCGCCATGAATTGTGTTCTCCTTTCTTTGGTTTACGAAACTATGGGAAAGTTCACTCGGCCAGTTCTAAGTGGCATGCCAACATCCGTGATCCGTGTTATTTCCTTTTCTCCACTGATTCTACAGGAAGTCGAGGTGATTCTGATGAAGCGCACCTCTTGACTGACTTTCAGAGTTGGAGGTAACCCACCCTCAGCTGCCAGCTAAACTGGCATTTGAAGCCAAACTGTAGCAGAAAACAAAACAATTCATGATCATCTGAGAGAGAGAGAGAGAGAGAGAAGAAGAGAGAGAGAGAGAGAGAGAGAAGAGAGAGGGGAGAGAGAGAGAGAGAGAGAGAGAGAGAGAGAGAGAGAGAGAGAGAGAGAGAGAGAGGAACTCGTAGAATGTCAAACATTTTTTTTTCGCTTTTTGTGTTTATTAGTTTGTTCATTATCATTTGTTGTTTCTCCCCTTCTTCCATTTATCAAGTGGGAGGGAAAAAGTGTGAATGCGTAAAAAACAACAACAATAACAAAAAGATGTCTAAGATTTGGAACATGATCCCAAATGTATTGCGCAAATACACACAATCACACACACCCCACACACACCCAAACACCCACCCCACACACACACAGAGAGAGAGAAGAAGAGAGAGAGAGGAGAGAGAGAGAGAGAGAGAGAGAGAGAGAGAGAGAGTAGAGAGAGAGAGAGAGAGAGAGAGAGAGAGATTGTTGACATTTTGTTCAACATGTTATGGTAACTGATCTTATCAATCGGATTTTCACTCTCGATCGATGGCAGTCTCTCTCTCTCTCTCTCTCTCTCTCTCTCTCTCTCTCTCTCTCTCTCTCTCTGAGTGCGCGCGCGCATCAACACACACACAACACACGCACGCACGCACGCACGCACGCACGCACGCACGCAAGCGCACACACTCATGCGCGAATGAACACGCACACACAGACACAGACACACATACACACACACACACACACACACGCGCGCGCGCGCGTACAAAGGTGAAAAGTGTGGTGGCGGATGGTAATGCCTTTGTGGATGTACATATACAATCATGGTATGACTGTGAGTAGTGGATTTACCGGATATGTCCACAGATTGATCTGAAACCCAAAGCCCAGGCTTACGTCAAAGACCTCTGGCAAGAGGAATGGAACTTGCAGACGGATAACAAACTATTTAAAATCCGTCCAAACCTGTAAACGTTTTTACCATGTTGTCGGGGCGGCATACAGACCACTACTTCTTTCAAACCCATTCTTATCTTTTAAAAGGTAAAGAAGCTCCGTGATGCATTCCATGTCCTGTACCACTCAAAGTGAAACATGTTCTTTGAGAGTGTTTGGGCTTGCATGTTGTGACACATAAACATTTTACAGCAGACTCCATGAAAACCTTGTTCAGAAATGTCCCATCTGATGTGACCTTTGAATTTCTGGAAGAGATGAACATTTTTCATGTGATCAAAGATTTTACAGAAGAAAGATTTTCCAACCAAATTTCTGGTGTGTTTTTGAAAGGTGTATTTCAAAGGGTTGTGTAAATGTTGTGTAATATTTTCTAAATGTGACTTGTGAGTTGACTTCAAGCGGTGACAGCCCTGATATGGCCCTTTGCGGTCGGCTGGACTATAACCAACATTACCTTACCTTACCTTCCAGATTGAAAGATGATACATTAGCTCGTAATGAGAGCCAAAGAGAGAGAGAGAGAGAGAGAGAGAGAGAGAAGAGAGAGAGAGAGAGAGAGAGAGACACACACACACACACAACACCACACACACACAAAACACACACACACACACACACACACACACACACACACACACACACACACACACATACACACACACGGGGAGTGAGGGGGGAGGGGTGACAGAAAGACAGAGAAAAGGATGATGTTAATCTCATGCACTTTTACCAGTGAAACCCTATCATCATGCGTGCAGCCATCACCGATAAACATAAAACAAATAGCGGCCTGCCTTGGATATTGCTTTACACGTCGCCCAAAAGAGCAGTGAAAAAAAAACCCTGATATGATCGGCATATAAACAGAAACACCCTCTCCCTTCCGTCCATCTATCTATCTATCTATCTATCTATATCTATCTATCTATCTATCTATCTATCTATCTATCTATCTGTCTGTCTGTCTGTCTGTCTATCTATCTATCTATCCATAGACAGACTGACTGATAGATAGTTAGATAGATATAGATATGAATAAATAAAGATAAGATGGATAGAAAGACAGACAGACAGATAGATAAATAGATAGACAGGTAGATAGACAGAAGCAGCCTGACAGATGAATAGATAGATAGACAGACAGATGTGCA
>JAMYXO010007018.1:0-12711 GCA_033310375.1 Conus canariensis | reverse complement strand
GACCCTTCCGTGACGACATTGTTGATGACGTATTTGTTCCGCCACGTCAACAATTCTTTTCAGCCCCTGATTCACAATTGTTGTCCCCCCGTAACAACAATGCGTAGGTCAGGGTTGTACTGTTGCTACAATAGGTCACAACGTCCAAACGGTTTTTTTTCCCTGGCTAGAATTACTTTGTAGATGCTTTAGATGTGGTGTTGGTTTGGGGTAAAAACCACGGGCCAAACTCCCCCTTAGTCCACACCATAGCCCCCGTCAGAATGAGCGAGAGAAGCAAAAGGATTATGGCCGCGTTTGGGTTTTTCAGAATCATTTGCGATCGGAGGGGTTTTACAACACACAAGCCCCTCTTGCAAGAAATTTAACGTTAAAATAAAAACCACCAGCCATTGAAAACCCAAAACCCCCAAACAAGTTATGGCTATATGACCGAAAGACGGCCCTTTAGATTCGGTGAAGGAAGATACATCGTCCACGTCGAAGACAAAGTTGTTGAGCTGTGGAGCAATCAACAAGCATTAACTTTGAAATGAAACCAGAAACCAAATTAAAACCCCCAAAAACCATGAGCTTATGGTCAAATAAAAACGCAAGACAGGCCTTTAGATTGGTTAAAGGGGGAAGTACAGTCTATCCACGTTTAAAAAGAAGTTGTTGAGATATGGAAAAATTCAAACCAGGGAGAGTGCAAAGAGACAGAGGTTGATGCGTTCCTTGAGGCCTTGCTTCCAGAACCCAGCTGTTGGGATGTTGGGGGGGAAGAGTTTTGGAAAAAAGGGGGCAGGCCACGACCACGCTTTGTCCACACCCTTTGTGTCTTCACGACGAGTTTGTCGGGGTTACCCCGGGGATGAACTGCCGGGGGCTCTACGCCCCAAACCCAGACACCCTTTTCAAGGCGTTCCTCTTGAGGTCATCCCGCTAAAGTCTGTGCTGGGAAAGCAGTCATTGAAACGCCAGAGGAGAGGTACTTCGGTCTGATAGGTTTGATGTGATGTCACAGGAAAGGTTTTTGTTTGTGCGTCACAAATAAAACGAGACCTTACCCTGGCTTTGCCCCTTCCCAAGAAAAAGGGGAAAAGGGGGTAGAGAAAACTTCCAGTAAATTCGTTAAATATACCTTTTAAACCTCCTTCCCTTTTCTCCATCCCCAATAAACCCTCCCCCTGCCCTTGCCTTACCCGGGACCCCCCCTCCTCCCCCCATCCCCCTCTGCCCCCACCCCACATCAACCCACCCAACCACGCGCCCCACCCTCCTTTTCCTCATCCATTTTTGAAATTATGTGTCCCCGGTTTCCTTTTCTTTTTACATACACTAGGGTTTGTTTTATGTTTTAATTTAAAAGAAAAAAATGTTCAATGGAAAGGAAAGATTATCGTTTGGGGAAATATCTGTGTATGCAATTTCGGTGCATGTGAGAATGTTTTATGTTTTGGCTTTTTGTGGATTAACGTGCAAGGTTCTGTCCTTTGAAAGTCAAAAAGGTTATAAGAATAAGCCATGCTACATCTTCTCTCCGTTTTTTTTTTTTAGATTTGCTTGTAGCACACACACACCAACACAAAATATATATAAAAATATAATTTTAAAAATAATAAAAACCCTAATAAATTCCAAGATAAGTCCCCGCACCATTGGGAACACAGGGGTTTTTTTCAACCCCCCCCGGGCCCCCCAAAAACAAAGCCTTTTAGTTTAAGAAAAATAGGAGGATAAGCTTCATTTTGAGTGGTAGAAAATTGTCCCCTAAAAGTATGTGCTTGGTGGGTGAATGGGGAAAAAAAAAATAAATGCTTCTCAAATGGCTTTCAGCAAGCTTAAGTCCCCAAAGGGGGGGGACAATTTTTCCAATAGGAAAGAAAACCCACTAACATATAATCCCGGTCAGATTTCCCAATTCGAAACCCGATTGTTTTTTCTCAGTGATGTGGAAAGGGTAATTTTACTCCTCTGCCTTTTCGGTTTTTAAAAAGAATGCTATCCCCGAAAAGGTCTGGTGTGCAAAAACCGTAGTATGTTTTTTGAGTTTTTTAAAAAACTAACCAAAAAAGGGCCCCCTAAGAAGCAAAAGGAAATCAGAAGGGGAAAAAACAAGTACATTTTTGTAAAAAGTAGAAAAATAAAAGATAAAACTTAAGCACAAGTTGAGGGCCAGTTTTGGAATAATCCACAAGGGCCCAAAAAACAATAAACTAATAAATTCCAAGGTAAATACCGCACCATTCCCGCAACTTACAGAGCACTTGGTGTTGCAATGATTGCAAGAAATATTCAATTATAACAAAGCTTGTCTTTTGTCTTTTCTTTCTCTCTCTCTCTCTCTCTCTCTCTCTCTCTCTCTCTCGAGGAGAGAGAGAGGGGAGAGAGGAAAAAGATGTGTGTGTGTGGTGTGTGTGTTGTGTGTGTGTGTGTGTGTGGTTGTGTGTTGTGGTGTGTGTTATTGATTTTCACCCTGTTTTCAAAGTTGTCCCATTTCGATGAGTGAGAGTCCAGACAGAGAAAAATCTTGTGAATATGTTAAAATTTATTTTAACACCCTTTTAATTTTATCGGGAAGTACTTTCAAAGAGAAAGTCGTCTGTGGGGCAGCATATATTTTCAAATAATGATTTTCGGAACAAAAATAAACACACACACACCCAAAACACACCACACACACACACACACACCCACACAACACACACACACACCCACAAAACGACAGACAGACAACACACACACACCAACACCACACACACCACGTACTGCATATCCCCGAAAACGCACGCACGCCGCCGCCACCGCACGTATGTAAACTTTAGAAAGTGTTTTAAATTTATGAGAAATTATACTGATGGAAAAATTTAAACCCAAAAAAAAATTTCACAAAAAGGTTGAAAAATTTTAGCAGGGTGTAGCATCAGTACTATCGTCATTCCTCCCAAAAAGACAGCCCCACTGACAACCTACGATTGTGGCTGCAGCACCACACACCACCCCACAACCACCCCAACACCACACACCACACACACCCCACACACACACAAAAACCACAAAAAACAAAAAAAGAGCAACGAAAAACACCCCAAAACCCACCCGGAAAAGAGAATTTAGTGCAATCTGAGTGATTAGACGGAAAAGCACAGGTAATCAACCGGACAAAATGATACACTGTAAGACCTTTCTAGCCCTTTTTTGCGTGGAATCTGATTGAATCGTAACAGTATAAATCTGTCTTAACATTTTCAGCAGATTTTCAACAGTCAAAATTGAAATTTTTGCTCAGATTTTGATCACTCACGGTTTTGTTATATACGGGTTTAATGCATTGTATCAATTTTTGTGACAATTTTTACAACTTCTGCCCAATTTTTAGGGGCCCTAACCCAATGTTTCCCTGAGCACAGATAAAACAAATGTTTTATGAAGTTAGAATTAGGAAAAAGGAGAATGAAAGATCGAAAAAAATTTAGTTTTGTTTTAAAAATTGTTTGTCGTGTCAACCGGGTGGAGTTACTTTAAATTCCTGTTAAAATTTGTTTCAATTTCCCCGCTATCTCTCACTTTGAAAAAAAAAAAATTAAGGTTAAAGTTTTCATACCCCATCGGTCATAGGGTCAGTGAACTGTAGAGGACGGAAGATGGGGGAAAAAAATTATCCCCTCCTTCTGCCGCCTGAACTAATCAGTACCCATTTTTCTGTTGGCAGCAGAGAGGGGTTTTTGAGCCCAAAAGAGCGACCCCACTTTTTCGAACTTAGGACTATCAAACCCCCGCAGGGAAACGCTCTAATTTTGATCAAAAACTCTTCTGCACCTAGGTTTCCACATATCTATATTTTGCCAAATTTTAGCCAGCGAAGACTGTGAGTTTTTCATTAAGGTATCAATTGGCAAAGCAGCATTAAAACCCCTAGACTTTTCCCCCCCCCCCAACCCCAAGTGGAATAAAAAGTACAGTTTTTCAGTGTTGCACAAATAAACAAAGTGGCATTTTTCGTGGGAAATTTTGAATTTGCTATATCAAAAAATAGAAGCTACAGTGGCTATATGTTACATCAAATATTGTTCACTTGTTTGTCAGTTTTTGGGAAAAATGACATTTTGAAACCTGAGCTACCTGTTGGGGAAAAAATAAAAAAACCCTTTATAAAAAAAAAAAGAAAACCCGAGAACAAATTTTTCATAGAAAAAAGATCTGAGGATTGACTTTTACATATAAAAGCGTGCAGGTGGCCTTGCTTACCTGAAGAAAGGCAGGGCAAAACAAGATCACATACACAAGATGTTCTAAAAAAAGAAAAAAGACATTCGGCAAAAAAGGCGGGGGAAAGGGAGGTGGGAGAGACGGCACGTGGGGAAAATGGAATAAGGGGAGAGGTGGGATGGGGGGGGGGGGGAGAAAAAGGGGGAAAAGGGATTGGGGGTGATAGCCCCACTGGGTACTGAGGAAAAAACAATCAACAACATATTTCGAAAGAGAAGATGGTGTCTGCTACTGTAGTGTAAAGTGTCGGCAGTTTTTCCGGAATTGTAGTTATCCCCCATCCCCCCAGTACCCGCATCCTGCAGTTGTATATATTCATTACATTTGACTCAAAAAGGCAAATTTTTCTCTTGTGATATCTATTGCTCGGTTTTAAACCCCGGTGCGGGGTTCAGTCTACATGTTCAAGTAGTCGGGTAAGGGTGGTAGGTTTTGTGTATTTGCTCCCTTTTTCCCCGTTTGTTTGCTACTCATGCTCAGTGCACTCAAGCCTGGGTTTTTTTTCCATGCCGCCCATTTCACTCCCGGCCCAGCCAAACCTGCGACCCGCCGTAGTCAGGCACCCGCAGTCCCCCGGGGCAGTCATGCAAGTCGTCATGGGCCCCCACCCCCAAGGGAGTACCCCACTGCGCCGTATTCTTCAGTTGTGTTCAATGGGCTTGTTTTGACCCCATAGGCAAACACCACCAAGTAAGCTCCTACGACGACGAATTGCTATCGGGGAAACCCAAAGTGTGAGGTCCCCTCTCCCGACGGCCCACCCGTTTTCCCCGACAGTCCCCCATGATTTTTCCCAAAACCGGGGGCCCCCGACACGAAACATCAAGGCACCACATGTTTACGACATTCCACATTGGCGAGTTCTTCAGGGTTTCCATGCGGTACAGCCCCAAAGGCTGTGGAACACTTCCTGCCGGACTGTCCCACTTTTAAAAAGCTAAGCCCCGGCCGCTGCACAAACGACGAAAGGTCCCGGGGGCCTCCCCCATACAGCAGCCTTTCGTCAGTGCCTCGGTTCCGTTGAGTGACGAAGAAGAAGAAGAAAAAGAAGAAGAAGAAAAGAAGAAAGAAAAGAAGAAAAAGATGATATGATGATGATGAGATGATGAAGAAAGGAAAAGGAGGAGAAGAAGAAAAGAAGAAAAGAAAAAGAAGAAAAAAGGAAAAAAAGAAGAAGAAGAAAAAAAAAGAAAAAGGGAAGAAGGAGGGGGAGAAGGAGGGGGGAGTAGGAGGAGGAGAAAAAAAAGAAGAAGAAGAAGAAGAAGAAAAAGAAGAAAAGAAGAAGAGAAGAAAAAGGAGGAGGAGGAGGAGGGGGAGGAGGAGGAGGGAGAAGGAAAAAAGAAGAAGAAGAGAAGAAAAAGAAAAAGATCGGGGTGCCGGATGTGAAGGGGACATAAAGTGAAGTTCCCCATGAAGAAAGGAGAAGGGTCTCAAAAAAAAAAAAACCCCTTTTTTTTTTTAATGCGGACCAGTAAGATTAGGATGATGAAGTGGTGCTGTGGGCTTCATTCTAAACGAATTCATGACAAGCTGTACTTTTGCCGTTATTTTATGAATATCCCGGGCGTCCCAACCCAAAGGATGTAGACGTTTGCAGTGCTGGTCAGGAAACTTGGAAACACTTTAAATTTACGCCCCGTTAAGTGGATGAAACTCGATGTGTGGTTCCAGTCTTCCAGTTGGGGCCATAGAAAACGCAGCTATGGACAGAGCCAGTCGGGGCAAAAGGGGCGGGGAAATTTGGAAGAGACACGATACAAAAGCACAGATGAAAAACTTTCAAATGCAATCCCTAATAACAATAGGGTGAAAAAAAAACATTTCTCAGATTGTGTGACATAAATTTGTCAGTTGGGAAAAAACTTTTTTTTTTTTTATCAGGGAAAATCCCAAAATAGAAAGCTGGGGAACGAAGTTTATCCCTGGCGTTAAAGGAATTTCATTTTTACCTTTTAAGATTCAGCAACTTGACCCAGGGACTGATAATCTTGCATGTTGAAACATTAACTGAATTCTCGGTATTTACACTTTTAATTTCCATTTTTATAAATTTTGGCACAAATCATTTTTTGATTTATTTTGCAGATCCACCTTTGCAAGATTTCATACCAAAAGTTGCCGTTTGGACATGCGACAACAAAAAACCAATTTTCAGCCCCCAAAGATTTCCTACACCTCTCACTTTCACCCAAATTTTTTTATGTCCCTGTCATTCCCCCGGAAAAAGAAAGGGAGATAGGGAAGAAGAAAATGTCAAAAATCTTCAAAACAAAACAGGAACCTGGAGGAGGAAAAACTGGGAAAAATTACAGCGGTCTTAAAAGGAAGATACCCCCCCCCCCCCCCCCCCCCCCCAGGGAAAATGTTTCAGCCCGAAAGCCTTACACCTAAAGGCCAGGCGATTCGGCTATGTCCAAATCCCCTTTTGTGTCAGACATTTTTCTCTGTTGGCATTGCCGCGAAAAGAAACCCGCAACTTCTGGATAGGGACCCTTTCAAGGCGCTGCCTCAAAGATGGGGGTTTTGAAAATCGCTACCGACACCCGTTCTATGTTAGGCATGTAAGCCTAATGAAGTTCACTTTAGTCCTCCTCGACCAATCCAGCTAGAACTATTTGTCATTGCCTGTCGGTTCTTTCTTCTTTGTATAGAATGGCGAATGTTTTGTGAACATTGCGAGAGAGTTTAAACCCCCTTCTCAAACGTCTAGGGGCGAGGGCCTTTGCTTGGAAGTCAGTTTTCCCCTCCTTAACTACTTTCTGAAAAAAAAAAGGCTTGGAAAAAAAACTGTGGAAAGACCTAAAAAAAACACATTCCCTCCAAAAAGCGGAATCTGCGAAGGAAGAGAAGAGAAAAAAGAAGAGACAAAAGAGCCTTTTTCAAACCCCTTCCGTTTGGGCCAGAACACTTTTTGAGCAGCCAAAATCTGGGCCCCTAATGGGGACAAAGGAGTTCTTGAGCCATCTGAGGAAAAAATACTCTGACCAAAAAGGCAAAGCACCATCGACATTAAAAGGTCGGGTGGGGCCAAACCCCAACCCTGAGGAACATTCAAGGCAAGCCTCCAACGTTGGCGGAAAAAAGAAGGTGGTCGACAAAGCCAAGCCAAATCATCCCCAGGGCCAAACGGAAAACCCTTTCCACTTTTCAAGAAATGTCCCCCGGGGCTGGGGTCTTCCCCAAAGGGTGCTGCTTTGGGTTGGAGAAACCGAAATCACGGCCAGTGGATGACGGGGTGGTGTGTACATCCCCCCAAAAAGCAAAACTCAAGTGACATTAGCCCGTTTGGCCCCAAAACACTACTGAACGCGAAGGGGAAAAACTTTTCTCTGTCATGGCAGCAAGGCGACCAAGTACCTGATGGAAAACAAGTACTTTGGGTGGCATCCAGAAAAGGGGCATCCCAGGGTGGCGGGTGTGTAGAACCGCCCCAATGATCTGGGACGCAAAACCAAAAAGCAAAAACCAAAAAAAAGAGAGACCTGGACGAGTGGGCTTTATCTGGCAAAGCTATGGGTCTGTGCCCCATGGGTGATACAGTTGGCCTTTAGATTACCAGGGCCAAAGAACATCCGCGACTGCCAAAAAATACTTCAATGGCTTTTCCAAAGCGGTTTTACCCAAAGGGTACCAACAACTGGATCAAATTGGAAGTGGGGGTATTGCAATGGGGCTGTGCAATTTCCCCCAATACTGTTGGGGCAAAAGGAATCATCTTGAAAAACACAAAAAAACAACGCGGAAAAACAGCCCTTGGCGATGGATACAAGATGCCTCCTCTCAAGGCCTTCATGGATGACACTAAAAGTGATTTCATTCCAGGAAGACGGACACGTCATGTGCTGGAGAGGCTGGCGCATAGTTGCCTCACCAAATGAAGTTCAAGCAAAAAATCACGGATTTTCCCCCACTGGGGAAAAGGGGAAAAAGGGGCCGAATTGTGGTCTTCAGTGTTCCAACCGGGGCCTTCCAATACAAGAAGAACCAGTCAAGAGCCTTGGAAAAGAGGTAGGGAGATACGCTGAAAGACAACAAAGAAAAAGAAAACCAAGCAGAGGGCGGGGAAGGTTGGAGCCCCATTGACCAGTGGGGGCCCCCGGGGGGCCCCCAAAATAAAAAGTCTGGTGTTGCAGTTCTTTGTGTTTCAAAGTGCTATGGCCTCTGATGATATAGCATCTGCACCAGTATGGAGGCAAGGAAGCCAAAATCAACAATTCCAAAAGGGGAAATGGCTTGGTTCCCCCCCTGTCTGACGGACAAAACGTTTGTACTGTCCCCAAGCAAAGCTAAAAACCCCCCTGAAATCCATCCTGGAGGAAACAAAGAGGGAAGATCGACTTCAAAGCATGTGGGGGAAATAAGGAGACAAGGGGGTTAGAAGAATTTAAGCCCAGTGAAGGGAAGGGCAGAAAAGGGAAAGTCAAGGGGCGAGGATTCGCAAAAGAAATCTAAAGATCGAGAAAAACAGGACCCCACAGACCAACAGACGGGACGGGGGGTGACCAAAAAATGAATGGTGGCAAAGGCCAAAGGAAAAGCCAAAAAAGAGCTGATTTTCAGGAAAATAGAAAAGAAGAAGCCCAAAAAAGACTCCAAAAGCATCCAGCGGGCCCAGCAAGGGCAATGGACAACGTGGGAAAATGCATCCAAAGAAGTCTCATTGGAATGACTTTGGGGACTGGCCCCCTTCAGGATCAGTTCATTCTCAGATCTCATATGCCCTTCTGCCCTAAAATGAAAAACCGGGTGAAGGGGGGGGAAAACAGACGTCCTGCATGCCCCCTCTGCCAGAAAAACAAACATGGAATGCCCCTAAGCTCAGTAAAGTAGCCCTGGCTCAAGAAGGTAACTGGGGGGCACAACCAAGTGTCAAAAGAAATTGTACAAGTAGTTGGGCTAGTACCAACCCCAAAAAGGAAAATCAGGACTCCAAAAGACCCGAAAATTTTCACGGAGGAGGCGCAAAATCAGGCCCAAGAACACAGTGCCCCTCGAAAACAGCAGGCAGAGTCTGCTGGCGGGGAGATGATGGGGTGACGCAGACCTCCCAGAAAGGAAGAGTCACCCAGAATTCATCAGCAAGAGTGGCATGAGACCCAACAAAGTAGTCCACTTAAGTAACCCCAAGCAGCTGATCATATCGAGCTCACGGGGTAGAAAACGAATGGGAGGCAGCCAAATCTACAAGACGAAAAATTCGATTTGGGAAACACCTGGGAGAGAAGGCAATCAGGTCAAAGCCCACTGCGAAATTGGAAATAGGGGGTTTGTAGGAACGTTCTCATACAGCCCCAGAACAGCTCTCAGTTGCGGGGAAGAAAAAACCAGAGCCCCGAAAGCAATGGCAGAAACGGCAGAGAGGGGTTCAAGCTGGATCTGGTCAAGGAAAAACAAAAATGAACTTCAAAAGGCTTTTTTTCCCACAAATATCAGGTGGTTCCCCCGGGCTCAGTGGTTAAAGCGCGGCATTTTAATGGAAAAGGCTTCCAGAGGGTCATGGGTTCGAATCCCACCAGGCTCGTCCCAAGATGGGAAAAAAAGGGGCAACAGAGGGACATCGGAGCTGAACCGGGGTGTGGACCCCCCCCCCAAGTGTCAGGAGATAAGGCCGAAAAAACTTGCTTTAAGGGGGCTTCTCTTCTGAGGACTCTCTGCTGCCCCCGCCTCCACGAGTTTTTTTCTATGTAGTCCCTCCTGTTGGTGGTTTGTCATTGGAAATTTCTCTGGGAAAATGAAGCGCACCTGCCTGGTTCCAAGTGGTGTCGCTCTGGGGCGGAAATTTTTTTTTGAGAAAACTGCCAAAAGGGTTTCTTTGTTTAGTTGAATGTCCCAGTTTTGGCTCTCGAATAGTTCCGGCAAACTGGAAGGGGGCTTTGAAGAAGCTTCTTGGGTTTTCTTTTCGGGTCCTTCTTCTTGCTGATTCTCTTTGCTGAGGAAAGTGTTGTGTTTTCAGTTCTTCCCGAAATTCTCCAAAAACCCTTTTTTTCCTGTTTTTCTTTTTTTTTTTTTTTTGGATTTTTCTTTTTTTTCGGATGTTTTCCCTCTTCGTGCGTATGGATTTTGAGTATGTGTTAGTTTTGGATGTTTCCGCCCCTAGGCTACAAGTTCCGTATTATATTCTCCAAAATCGCTAGATTTTGCCCAGGTGCCTTTTCCTTCAGCCCCTCCAGTCTTAAAAAACGTTTTTTCATTTTTACCCCACTGCTAATGGATACCGCCTAAGTTGGTAAATTTAAGCCCAATGAAGTTCACGTTAAGTTCCTCCTCGACAAGATCCAGTTTGGAACTCTTCCAGCTACCCCTGCATTGGTTTCAGGGGTTTTGGCCCATTTCTTACCCGAAATCCCCAAAATTTTCCGAGATCATAGGGGACGAACTAAAATCCCCTCGCCCAACCCCGTTTTCGAAAAACCCTGGGCGGGATCCCGGTTTCCACAAGCTGTGCTGGACTGGCATATTTTTTAAATTCAAATTTTTATTATTAAATTTTTTTAAAAATTATAAGAAAACGTTAAAAGGGAAAAGGGAACTTTTTCAAATTGCAACTTAATCCTGTTAAACGTGCCCTCTGAAAAAGAAAACGACCGGAGAGAGAGAGAAGAGAGAAGAGAGAGGGAGAGGAGAAGAGAAAAGAGGGAGGAGAGGTGACAGAGAAGGAGAGGAGAGAAGAGAGAGAGAAATGGGAAGAAGTCCCAGTTTACCCTTACCCCCCCGGAGGTGTGCTTGGTTGGTCAATGGGGAGCTAGAAATTCAAAAGAACACCTCCGAGTTCGAACTCACGGGTCTGACGTAATAAATGGGATTTTTTGTTTTTAAAAAAATGTTGTTGTTCTGGGGGTATAAGTGTTTGTTAGATCCGCACGCCTCCCTTTTTTTTAACTCTTGTAGGATGGTTTCCTTTACTGGCACGCATCTTTGGTGACGTGGCGATAATTTAGTGTATAAATAAACATTACTGCTGAAGAACAGGGGAGTCTGCAAAGGGAGAAACTTTAAACGAATAGATCTTGACTTTCGAAGCCTTTGCGAAAACCATTTCCAACACCCGAGAGTACAACGTTTCTTTGACTTCCAAAAAAGGGGTTTTACAGAGTCTGAGAAGTAGTCTGGGGCCCCCAATGAAGAAATCTAATTCAAGGGAAAAGCAAAACAAGACCATCGAGTAAATTAATCCAAAACGTGGTTTTCCCCGTGAGTCGTCTGGGGTTTCGGGGGAAAAAGAGAAGAAAAGAAGAAAAAGAAACAAGACAACTCACACACACCTCGCGCACGTGATGCCTAAGTATTTTTATTTGTTTGCATTTGATTTAAAAAAAAGGAGTTCAATTAAGCAAAAACTGTAGTGTGCAGTAGGGGACAAGAGTGGATGCACAGAACACTAAATGTCCACGTTTTTACCCATCCGCCCATTCTTTCTGTGATAAGAAAAAGCAGATGGTTTTAATCAGATGTTTCCGGATCAAAGTTGAAAAAAACAAGATGTTTACACACACTGAAAAACATTTAGCAAAATTCCTACCTGAAAAATATGACACTGGCTTAATTCATGGGAATGTTTGTTTTAATTTTTTGGTAGATTCTCTCTCTCTCTCTCTCTCTCTCTTCTCCTTCTCTCTCTCTCTCTCTCTTCTCTCAAAATGTCATTTTACTTTCAAAATCAAGCCGATAGAATTTGAGATATTTCCCAGTTTAAAGAGATCCTTGAAAAAGAAGGTTTTTAGAAAAAGAACTCTAAAATTTCAGAAAAAATGGAAATTTGAAAAAAACACAGCAACCCGGAGTGCATTATCTAATTTTTTTAATAAAGTGCCTTAAGCAAAACACTAGCTTCTTAGCAAAGCTCACAGACGACGAATTAAGGTTCAAACTGAAAAAAAATTCGTCTTTTGAGAGAGGAGAGAGAGAGAGAAAGGGGAAAGAGAGGAGGAGAGAGGGAGAGAGAAGGAGGCGAGAGAGAGAGGGAGGAGAAGGAGAGGGGGAGAAAAGAGGAAGATCATTTACCAAAAAAAATGGTTGTCTAAAGGATAAACCGCCACTTTTGGATTCTAGTAGTTGGGGGAACACTGTAAGCCCCGGAGTGGCCTTGTGGAGGACCCCCCGCCGGATGACAAGAGCCCCCAAAGTAACGCTCAGCTTATGGAGCCCCCATCTGGGTGGGCATGAAGGGGGGCCCCCACATTGGGATGTGCCCAATGAGTTTTTAAAAACCCTCTGTTTTGGGATTTAATCTGGTTAATTGCTTTTTCACCTCATAAATTTTTAAAAAAATGTGACAGTCGAAGAAATTTAAAGCAAGCTTCGCTCGATTCAGTCAAAGGTTGCGGGGTCCACAAGGGGAAATGCTCTCTTTTCCCGTGTTTAGGGTGCTCCTTCGCCATTGAGCAAAAGAGCAAAGAGGAGCTACTGTTTAGAGAAGTGGGGAAAAGTTGGGGGTTCTATCATTCATTTGGCAGCTTCCAA
>JAMYXO010007017.1:0-12712 GCA_033310375.1 Conus canariensis | reverse complement strand
TTTTTTAAAAATGTTTGAAGCAGAACAAAATGTTGCATTAAGATTGAGGAAACTGTGCGTGTAGGAAATTTTTCCTGGCAGAAGGTTTAAGAAATGCTTATCTTGCACGCTGATATTTTGTCTGGTTTGTTACTAAACTGCAAAGGGATAAACCAAGAAAGTTTTTATAAACATATACCCCTAAACTCGAGGATCACCACTTCAATTTCCTGTTTACTGAAAAAAACAATGGGGGCTGTGGGTTATGTTTTGTTTCTCTTCCCTTTTTGTTATCAGCTTATTTTGTTTTGTTGGGTTTCATGACATGTGATTTCTTGGGCACCAATTATTAAAGATGTCAGCATTTTCTGAAATAAAGTGAAACAGTTCAAGCGGGAGTACTTGTAGGACGTGGTTCATAAAAAAGGGTTTTCCATGAATCCTAAAATTTAAAGAGGGGATCTTTTATAAAAAATGAGAACAGCAACGGACCTAACACAGAACCCGGGGGTACGCCAGTTGGATAGGTAGTTCTCTGAAAAATTTGTTTTTGAAAAAACGTTTTTGTTGGGTTTTAGTTTTTTTG
The DNA here is from genome assembly GCA_033310375.1 of Conus canariensis. Lineage (NCBI taxonomy): Eukaryota > Metazoa > Mollusca > Gastropoda > Neogastropoda > Conidae > Conus > Conus canariensis. Next base: position 12,147 of record JAMYXO010007017.1, on the reverse strand, counting down.
GGGGGATGTTATCATTGGAAGGTATTTCCTTTTATACCATATAAAAAAAAGTTTCCTGCAAAAACATTTTTGTGGTCAATTACATCAAAAGCCTTTGCCAAAAAAAAACAAACAGTGCGCCCAATATTTTATTTCATTAAACTGGCAGCCTTGATCTATAGGTTTGTAACGCTGATGACAAAATGTTTTTTCCCTGAATCCTGATGATTTTATTTTTTAGGTTGGAGGAGCCAAAATGGTGGCAAAGATGTTTTATTTAGGGTTTTTTTCCAAGGGCTTGGCAGAATGGCAAAAAGGATAATGGTCTGTAGTTGGATGGTTTTAGATTTGTCTCCCGATTTAAAAGGGTATTACTTTTGCAACTTTGAACTGGCGGGAAAGTGCATTTTTTCAATGCTAAATTGTAAAAGTAGGTAAGAGTTTCGCATATAACGGTGTGATAGTTTCATATTTTTTCCCCAATCCCCCTCAAATCCGCGGCCCCCTGTCTGCTTCAATTGGGATAAAACTTGCAAACATCACTAACTTCATAGGCGGAATGGTGTTCGGGCGAATGTTCATGCTTGCAAAAATTTTTTTTTAAATTTTTTTAATTCATTTGAGTCAGTTTTTTTTCTTTTTACAATGGTTTTGCAAAATGTTGTAAAGTGTTGGTTGAGTTATTTGTTTTTTTTGCTGGGAATGGGACTTGTCTTTACTGTGAATTTTATTCGTAATTCATTTATTCTTGCCCTATGGACTTCGAATTTTTTTTGTTGGCTACAAGTTCACAAAAAAAATTCATTTTTGCTGTCCCTTTGAGTGAATTGATTTATTACGTTTCCTTTTAAATCCCCCGACTTCCCTTGCTTCAAGCAGATCGTCGCGTAAGAAAAAGCAGCTTGTTTTTCCGTCATCCATTTTGGTTTTTCCCAATATGTTTAAACTCGACGCTTTTTGAATGGCGCAGGGCTTGTCAAAAAACAGTTTTTAAAACGTGTTTTTTCCCCAATACCAAGCGCTTTCTCTGGATCAGTAAAATTTTAAAAACCCTTTTTAAAAAGGGGGGAATCCATGGGGTTTCAGGGGAAAAAGGGTATCTTCGGGGAAATTTTGCCCAAAAAGATCTGTAAGTGATTGTTTGTGGCCAGTTTTAGGAATTTTGTTTTCCACTTCTTTTCCCGAAAATCCCTTTACGGGGAAAGTGGTCGCTGAATCCATTAAAAGGAAACCCCATTTTCAGGACGTTTTGGGGTTTTTCAGAAAGATAGATTTTGGTAATTTAATTTTTTTGCAGGGGAGGGTTACTTGGTTGGCAGGTCTTTTAAGGGGGGAAATTAATTTTGCTTTGGGGTGGTCCTATCTGCCCTTGATTTTTGGGCCCCCTTCAATAGTAAAATTTTAAAAAAATCACCTAAAACCCTTAAATTTCTGGGGTTTCCAAGCGAGCTGCATCCTTCATGGCCGTAAATTGCCATCCAACCAGCTTTTACCCGGGGTTTCGATTAAAAATTTCCTATTTGAGGGGTTTTTGTTCTTTTAAAATTTGATTATAACCAAATGTTTCCCAATTTCCCAAAAACTTTCAAAAACCCTACAAACGTTGGGCATTTAATTTTTCATGAACGAAAAATTTAATATGCCTGTGTTTTGGATTCGGGGGGATCTTGCTTTAAAAATATTGTTCCCAAAATTTTTAAAGGGGACAGGGGCACAGGGAAATATTTGAAATCTTGTTCAGTGAACCCAAAAATTTTTTTGAAAGGGTTTGTCTGATTTTACATTTATAGTGGGTCCCTCCTGAAACCTTGTTTTGTATATGGTTTTTTTTAAAGGATGTCCAATACGAAAGTCCGTTTTTTCCTGTGGCCATTTTGAAGATGTTTTTGCACCATTTTTTGAAACAAAACCAAATATAGAAAGGGGATCCCTTAAATACAAACTAAATTTTGTCCGTATGGTTTTTACACACAAAAACAACTATTTTCAATCAAAAGGATAATGAAAATGAAAAAAAACCCAAAAGAAAAATCCCCCCCAAAAACACAAAAAAAAAAATTTTTGTTTCAACAAAATTACAACCAACCCAAACCCAATGTTTCAATGAAAAAAGGGAAAATTAAAATATGAAAAAGCAAAAAAAGTTAAATTACAAAGTTAGTAACACGTTTTGTGGCAAGTGTACCAAAGCTTTATCTACACCACAGGGGGTTTTTCTGAGGTGCTCACACCCCAAACAGGTGAAATAAAACTTTTTTGATAAAAAAGTCTTGCTTTCTTCAGAAATGCTAATAATGTAGTTCGAAACCCACTTTTTTTTTTCTCTTTCCTTTAAAGTTGGTCGGCAGATTGGGAAAATTACACAGTCCAAAGGGGCAGATGCTTTTTATTTTTAAAAACCCCTGCACTTTCCACACTAGGGGTTATTTTACATATACCCAACATGAAACACGCCACCCCGCCCCACGATAACCCAAAACACACCCACACACACACCACCACCACACCACCCACACCACACACACACACTGTTTCAAGTCTAAAAACTGGCCATTTTTTGGTGGCAGGGGGCATTTGAAGTGGGGCCACGGCCAAAAAAACAGGGGGGAAAAGTAGGGGAAAAAGAAGGGAAGAACATAGGTTACTTTGGCCCGGGGGCCATCAAGGGTGGGGTTGTGGAGGCGAAGTTTTAGGGGGGGGGGGTTTCCTTTTTACTCCCCTTTAACGAATTATTTTCCCCGCGTGGTAGTGGGTTTTACTTTTTCCGGTCTTTGGGAAAAGGGGGGGGTTTGGGTTTAGAGGGGTTTGGTAGGGAGGGGGGGAAAAAAGACTTCCGGTAGTGGGGGGTGGGCCCGGAGAATGGGGGGAAAGGTAGGGGGGTTTCGGGGTTGAGGGGAAACTGTGTGTGTGAGTTTTTTTGGGTTTAAACATGCGTGGAGTGGGGTGAATGGACGGGGGGGGAAAAACGGAGCGGGGGATGCAAAAAAGGGGAAGGGGGAAAGAGGTCCGGGGGCGGGCCTGTGGTCACTGCCCCTTTTTGGGCCCCGATGCTGTCTCCCGGGTTTCCTAGCAAAACAGATTTTCACAAGGCTTTCCCTGCCCCTTTTTCCTGGGTTGGCAGAAAGGCTTTTTTGGTACAATGCCATTCTGGGTGCCCCACTGGGGGTGGTGAAGACAGCAGTGTGGGTCCCTGTATTTCCCACACCCATCCCGGGTCCACACCTGCTGCATTTTCCGGGTTTCTGTTGAGAATGACTGGATTTAAAAGGGGTTTGTCGTCCTCTGGCGGCATGATGGGCAGAAGCTTGCAGTGACGTTTTGGGGAAAAGACCCCGGCAGGGAAAAAAAGGTTTTTCCCAAACTTGTCAGGGCTGATGGCACTGTCTGCTGAGGCCTTGACTTGTGCACAGTCGTGGATCCCAACTTGAACGGGAAAGCCAGTCCCCAGGGTTTGTTGAGGGGGGTCTGGCGACTGAGCCCTCATTTAAGCTGGGTCACTTTTCGGGTAAATAAACAACATTTTTTGGGGGGGCTTGCTTTTGGGGAAGGTGGGGAAATTCGGGGGGGGACCCAACCCCTTTCATACATAAATCCCCAGCAGAATGGTAGTTTTTGTCCTTAGTGACCCTGACATGTTGGAGAGGGTTGGGGGGGGTTTTGTCCTTGGGGAAAAGGGACATTTTGGGAGGGGGTTTGGGGGGTGGTGCCCTTAGTGCACTGACATTTTGGGAAAGGGGGGTTTGGGGGGGTTTTTCCCTTTAGTGACACTGAATTTTGGGGAGGGGTTTGGGGGGGGTTTTGTCCTTAGTGACACTGACATGGGGGAGGGGGTTTTTGGGGGTGGAGGTTGGGGACTGAGGGACTGACAGGGCTGGGGAGTCTGCTTTCCCTGCGCTGGGGCCCAAACTGTTCGCATTGCTCTCTGTGGCGTGGCATTCGGCGGGGGGGGCAATATGGGGTATGATTTGGGGGTGGATGATTTGGGGGGGGGGGTTTTTGGGGATGAAAGGGTTTGGAGGGAAGTTTGTGTTTTGGGGGGAGCGGGGAAGAGGTGTTTTTTTGTGTTTTGGGGCTTGTAAGTCCCGAAAACGGGAGTGGTGAGGGCCCTCTTTGTCAATTTTTAAATGGGGTGTTTTGGGCCTTTTTTGCGGGGCTGACAAAAGGGCTGAAACTTCATTTTTTGTAGGGTTTGTGTTGTTTGTAAAAAACCCTCCCTTTGGACCCCAAAATTCATATGGCAGAGCACACTCTGGCTTTTGTTCCCGGGGTTTTTAAAGGGTTTTGGGTTTCACCACCCTTTTGTCATGGAAACGCTTTCAGTTTTCTGGGGGTGGTGTCTTGCAAACGCTTTCAGTAACTGCTGTGAAATTGGTGTCTTTTTTTGGGGAGGGGGGAGGGGCTTGACTGAGTCAGGTGGGGCGGGGGGGTTAGGGGTGGAGGAGGGGTTGAGGGGGGGGTGAGTTTTCAGTAAAAAGTGGGGGACTGTGAAGCCTGTCCCACTAACGCCGATTTGGAAAACCGGTAAACGGAAGTGGGTCAAAAAAGGGGAGTGGAGGGAGGGGGTTTTCTGTCACTGGGTGAAAAGGGACCCAGGCCTTAGTGGTAAAAGTGGGGGGGGGGGAGTGGGGGGGGGAGGGTTTGAGTGTTGGGCGGAAATGGGGGGTTTAAAAAGGGCAGTCTGTTTTCCCCTTTCCCTCTTCATGCTTTTGCCCGTGAAAACTGGCGGGATAAGCCACACCCGCGGTCTTCTTTCCGGTCGCCCGGGTGGGGTTTCTCATCCACTGCACCCCCCCCAACCCCTTTCGCGCCGGCCGTCGCTGCTTCCATGTCGGGCCCACGCAATGTGTTTTTGAGGGGAGAGGGGGTTTCAGAGCACGCGTCACCCCAGTGTGTGAAACAGTAGTACGCGCTTGTCGAACTCCTCATCGACCCCTGTAGACATGTTTTTGCCTTGTATAAGAATGGTCCCCCATTGAAATGGGTAAAACAGTTTTTTCAAAATTTTGACTTCCTTGATCTCATCTCTATGGAAAGATTGGCAGAGGTCGGGGGGAAATTTGGGGAAAGGACTGTAGTAAAGTCTTCAGAGCAGTCATATTCTTTGGTTGTGCACGGTAATTTTTCCATGTGCATTTAAACCCCCTTTAGGTATGTATTTCCCCTTATACCTTTTTGATGTGTAAAAAACCTTTCCAATGGGGCATACATTGTTTAAACACATTTTTAATTTTTTTCTGTATTGGATCAAGCGTTTTCTTTATCTCTCGAGGTTACCCCCCCCACACAAATATACCGGTGTCTTGGGGCATGGATCGAGTAGTTGGCCCCTGGCTGGCATCATGGGGGGGTGTAAAAACCCACCCGCCGACATCTAACTTGGCCCTACAGTCCTGCATGCCGCCGGGGCCGGGGAGCACCCCGCCTGGCCGGCCCACGGGTGTCGGTTTTTGGGTTTTTTGTTTTTTCTCTAAATTTCACCACAAAAACGATTGATGGGTCGGCCCCTACATTGTGGCCCACATCACAGGGACACAGTAATTTTTCGAAAAATTTGATTTTTTCGTTCTTAACACTTGTTGAGTAAAAAATTTTAGTATTTTTTTTTGGATGACGAAGAACACGTCATGCCGCGGGGCGCGCGGCTGGAGAGAGAGAGAGAGAGAGGGAGAGAGAGAGAGAGAGAGAGGAAAAAAGGGGAGAGAATGAGAGAGAGAGGGGAGGAAAAGAGAGGGGGAGAGAGGGGGAGAGAGAGAGAGAGAGGGTGGGATGGAAGGTGAGGGGGTGCGGTGGGGGGGAACGTTTGAGAATGTATGCGTGTGTGCGTGTTTTCACGCGTGGGCTCGTTTTTAAGTGTGCGTGGGGGGGGTGTGTACGCGCGCGCGCGGTGCGGGGCGCACCCCTGGGTAAAGTTTTTGTGTATGTGGTGTGTGCTTTTTTTTTAAAGGGGTGTGTGGGGTTGTTGGGCGCGGGGCGCGCCCGGGGGTGGGGTGTTGTGAGAGAGAGGAGGGGAAAAGGACGGGGAGAGAGAGAGGATTTTCTGTGTATGTTTGGGTTTTGCATGTATGTGTACGTGTTTTTTTGTGCGCGCGTGCTCGTGCCCTTTGGCTGGTGGGTAAGCTTGTTTTAGTTTTTTTATGCGGGGCGTGGGGTGTGTGGGTGTGTGTGTGTGTGTGTGTGTTTTGTGTGTTGAGTGTGTGTGTGTTTTGTGTGTTGGGGGGGGGGGGGTGTCGGGCTTGCGTATACCGTTTGTGTGTGAAAAAAAGGCCTTTTTCTTTCCTTTTTCCCTGTTCCTTGCATTGTAACAAAGTAGGGAAATTTATACCCGGAGGGCACTGCATGCAAAATAAAAACCCGTGCATTATTTTGGGGAAAGGGAAATGAAAGTAGGGACGCATTTTAAGTGGCACGGGCTGTTCAGAGGATGATAACTTAGTTCAGAAGGAAAAAGAAAGAAGGGTGAAACTCCCAGTGCCCCAGTGTTTGCGTAAGTAGGGGCTCCCCTTGGGGGAGAGGGGAGGGGGAGGGGAGAGAGGGGAGGAGAGAAAGGGGGGAGAGAGAGAGAGAGAGAGGAGACAGACCCGAAGACAGACAGAGACAGAGGGAAAAGAGAAAAAAAGGGGAGAGTGAGGAGAGAGAGGAGAGAGGAGGAAAAGAGAGAGAGAAAAGAGGAGAGGGAAGGGGAGGGGGGGAGAAAAGATTCTCTTCGGCACGCGTGCATGCATGTATGCAAATTTCACGCTTTTCTAGCACGCGCCCGCAAAATTAAAAACACCACACCCCACACCAACAAACCCCACACACCACACACACACACACCACGCACGCACGCACGGGACGCCACACACACACCACACACACACACCCATTAAACACACACAAAAACAAACCCCACACACCCCACACACCCCACACACACCACTGTTACGGATGGTGTTTCGGTGCGTGGTTTTTCTGTCTGACTCTCGCTCTCAAAAAGGGTTTTGGGTTTAGGGGTAAAAATTTATTCCCTACGCACATCCACACCAAACGCACATGGATGCCCGGCAACACACCCTTGAACTGTGTACCCTGGCAGTTAGGAAAACTCCTTTGGGAAAACCTTAAAAGAGAAAAGTTTTCCCCCAGTGCTTCTGCCACAGCAACAGAGGAGATATCCCCTTTAAGGAACAGCCTCCGGAAACGGGTAGGAAAGTCAATCATGGGAAGATGTAACCCATGCCTTGTTCCGAAGGAGGAGACGTGGACCAACAAGATCAAAAGCCACACGTTTAAATGGAGTACTGATGATTTGGGAAAAGACGCAAGGGGGTACCTGGGGACAAACTCTAACCCCTTTTATACCGTCTTCTGACACAAAAATCCCCAGGAAGCAAAATTTTTCGGGTACTTTCCCCAGTCCCTCCCGGCCCCAAAAGGAATTGTTTTAAGGGGGTTTTTTTAAACAGAGTACCCCCGAGAACCCCCCAATTTACCCCGACCCAAAAACAGGGAAACATTTCGCCACCAGGGGTAACACTGTAGGGGGGCCCAAGTTCAAAGGGGGAAAACAAAACCTGGTTTTAAAAAGAGATTTTTTCATTTTTTTTGAAAAATGTTGGTTAAAGAACCCATTTAGGGCAAGAAGTGTAATTTTAAAAAGGAGTTGCAAACCCGGACCTTTCCCTTACTCACCCCAAGGGAAAATTTTGGGCTGGGAAACAAACGTTTCCAATTTTTGGGGTTCCCACCCTTTTTGTTTTGAAAAAGGGCAGAACGGGAAAGTTCAGATCATCAGGGAAACTGACACAAAAGGGTTTTTTTCCCCAACTTTCTTAGCTCTAGCCCTCGTAACGGCGGCCTTTTTGGGAAAAGGGTTTACCCGGGTAATCACAAACTCATCGCTCACAGAAACTCCCGGTTTCTTTTCCCCAAAGAGATCTGCGACAGGGCTACCAAGACAAAATCAAAACACCCCCCCCCAAAAAAAGGGAAAAATGACTGAAAAAAATAGCCAGTGGAATTTTTAATTTCCCCACGAACCCCCAAAAAAACCACTTCACTGTGGTTCCTAACATTGGGCTGTTTTAGAAATAACCCCTTTTTCGAAAAGCCAAAATGTAGACCAGTATACGCAGAACAGATCAAAAGTTTCCATTCAAAAGAACCCGATCCAAAAAGTAATTTGCCTTTTGAAATCCCAGCAGCAAAAACAAGCAAAAGGAGTTTTCAAGAAACCCGAGCAAAAGCAATGGACTGTTTGCTGTCAGCTGAGTTCTCGACAAAAAATTAGGTTCCAACCCCCAAAAGGACAAGTGTCTGGGGGGGCAAAAGGGTGCAAATTTTTTAAAAAAGGGTTTTTACCTGATTCCTTTGGACACCTAGCAGTACAAAGTCCCCGTTTTTTTTTACACAAAAAACACCAAAAACATTGCAAAATGATCAAAAAGCACTTTCTGAGGGGAAATTTACTGCCAGAGATTTTTAAAGGGCGCCACGCCACGATAACGGCTACCCAAAAATTATTTTCCACGAAGTTTAGTAACCAAAGCTCTGAAGACCCCAATAACAGCTACCACCAAAATTACTTTCCCGATCCCGTGGGAACCAGGGGTAGTGGCCCCTGTTTTGAAAAGTGAGTATCTGTTTTTCCCCTGTCAGACTGACCAAAAGTATGGGTTTTTATCAGACTGACCGGGATTCGGATTTCTATCAAAAATGACCAGGAGTTTTTTTATCCAAAAAGAAGCAAAAATTTTTTTACATAAACTTTTTGAAAGCACCTTTGTGGGGATGAGCATGTCTGGTTTTTGACTCTGCAGAATTGATCATTTCATTTAAACGTTTTACATCTTTTTCACACAAAAAATTGCCAAGTCCTTAGTGGGCACCCCTCAAAAACTGCTCCGCAAGATTTAAAATCCCCCAGACCCTTTTAAAAGATTTTCATTTTTTTGGGCAAAAAAGAACCCCAACGGGGCCCAAAAAAAACGTCTAAGTTTTAAATGCAAAGGTCTTTGGGAAAAGGGTTTATTGTGCTAGGTTTTGCCTCAAGGAAAAAAGCCCTTTCCCAAAAAAAATTTTGGGGGTACCCTTGAAATTTTTTCAGAAAACTCTCTTTCCCAAAAACCCCGTAAGACCAAAAACCCTTATTTCGCGGGACTGTGATAAAAAGAGTTAAAGGGGGAACCTCAAGGAGTGCGGGCAGGTATGTAACCCCAAAAATCTCAACCTTTCCCAAAAGGGCCCGGAAAGGGTTTTTTTTAAAAAGAAAAAAAGTAAAATGTCTTTTATCATCAGTTTTTTTCCTTGGGAAAAGGGGGGAACGTAGGAGAAAAATAGGGAGGGGCGTTTAAAAACCCGGGAAAAACCCGAACCCCCACTCTTTAATTTTCCGTTTCCCGAGACCGCACTCTGCTGAGAAAATTATTTGTAAAATGTATTCTTTTAATTTCCTTTTATCTCTCTTTGCTGAATTTTTTTTGTTTCCTCTTTTCCCCTTTTCATTCTTTTTGTTTCCTCTTGGGATTCTTTTTGTTTCCCCTTCCTCTTGTATTCTTTTTGTTTTCTTGCCTTCTTTTTTTTTCCCCTTGGATTTGTTTTTTGCTCCTTTTGTTATCTCTTCTTTCCCGCATTTTTTTTCGGGTTTTTTTCTTCCCCCTCTTTCCCCTATCTTGAGCAATGCATTTAAACCACATTTGGTCAAACAAAATCTTTCCCCCAGACCACATTTCTTTACCTCTTTGTTTTAAAAATTTAGTGAACACTTTGTCTCGCCCATTGAGGGGAAACCAAAAGGAATTTCTTCCCCTTTGCCCTTTTGTGCCATAATGAAAATATGAAATACTGTTCCCGTCAAACCCCACACACACACACACCCGTGGATTTAAAAAAAACAATTGCTATCACAAGCAAAAAGGTTTGAAAACCCCCGTCCCTTAAAAAAATTTTTGTATGAAATTTTTAAAAAGGATTTTTTTTTTTAAACAAAATTTTAAAAAAAAAATAGAGAATGTCTAAATGGGCTGTTCTAAACCAGCCATTTATTTCGCCCCCCAAACCCCCCTTTTAAAATAATTTAAATTTTTTTTAAAACCCAAAAAAAAAACTTTAAAAAAAAAACAAAAATCAAAAAACTTAAAACATGTGAAAAGCGGGGGTTTGCGGGGAAATAAAATGTGCTGCTCTAGAACCACAATTTAGAAATTCTCTCTTTATTAACTTTTTTGGGACTGTGTTTGGGGGGAAAAAACTTGCAACTCTTCGCGAAAAAACGATCTTTTAGGGGGGGTTTTTGGGGAAGAAAATACAGGGGGGGCTGTTTTTTATAATTCTTTCAAATTCATATACATCTACGCTCCATATAGGGTCCGTGGCCATTTAACTCGCCCTTCCCCTCCAGGGGCAACAGTATCTTATTTTTGTCGAACGGCAGAGTTTTTGATTACTTTGGATTCTCCATAATATTTTTTTTTAAATTTTATCGGTTCACCGGTAAGGGCCCGTTCTTTAAAAATTTTTCATTTTTCTTTGGGGGTAAGATGTGGCAAACTTTTGACCCCTTCTGTGTTTGGGGTTTTTTCCTAAATCTCTGTGGGTTTTATATAAACAACGTTCACTAGATTCTATTAAAGTTTTCTACTAGGGCCGGGAGGGGATGGTTCCCGGGGTCCTCTCTTAACTGAACCGGGGTCTTAAAAACAGTTGGTTTTACACCCTTTAACTCTTTCCCCTCAAAACCCGACATCTAGGGTAATTTTTTGGGTCCCGCTGGATATTTTTTGTAAAGCCCCACCACAGCAGTTGGCTTTTTCCGTTTTAAAGGCCGGTTTTTTTACTTGAACCATGTCAACAAACGTCAGGCTTATTAAATTTTTCTTTAATTTGTAGCGGAAGATACAAAAAGTCCATTGGTGGGTGTTTAGGAACTGGTTAACAAATCGGGCCTTATTATTCTTTTTGGGGAGGCAGATATATTTCCAATCGCTCGTTTTGAAAGCCCGTTTTTGCTTCTATTAGACACCCTAGCAGCTCTACTTTTATCAATAGCAGCCTTTCCTTTCCAATACCCTCTAGGGAATTATTTTTGTATTTTGTATCGCCATAAAAGGGATTTTTTTTTTTTTATTACTTTTAAAACTTGTTTTTAGATTGAATAGCAGAAGAAAATTCCCCCCAATAGCCCCTATAAAAAAGCCTTTTTTACCTTTTCTGACCTAGAGGGTCAAAAGTCAGACAGTTCGGTGGTGCAGTTAGAAACTTCTTCCTGTCCTAAGTAATATTCATTTGTTGCTTATCAAGTCGTAAATGTGTGCTCTGTTTCCCTTTTTCTAACTTTTTATTAATAAAGTCAAGTGACAATTCTCTTTTTCCCTTTTCGTTCTTGCCTTTGTAACCCTTTCCCTTTCCTTGTTATGGCGTTCTCTTTCCTTTATCAGACCCCAGTTACTAAACAAATAATTTCTGCCGGAGAAAGCCAAGCTTAACAATAGCTCCCCCCCCCATCAGAACTAATCCGGCTCTTTTTATAAATGAATGAATTTTTTTATAAATCAATATTTTTTAGAAGAATTTTTTTTATAAATCAATCTTTTATGATTGATGTTTTTTTGGGATAACCCCCTTTTAACAACAAGTCTTTTGAGGCAATCCCCGCATTATTACGCTATAACCCTTTAACAAAACCCCCAATGTCTAAAACCCTTCTAGTCACCCGGGCCCCATTTTAAAGTTTTTTGCTAACACGCTGTCCCCATACTAAGGCCCTGATTACAGCAGGTGGGAAATGGGATTGAATCTTTTCAGTGCTCATGTTTTTTAAACTAAAAAAATAATTAAAATAATCATAATATGAAAACTGTCTATGTGTTTTAATCAGATAATCTTTTGTTGCTAGAGCTAAAATAAGGGTTTCAACTAGTTTCGGGGGAATCTTTTTTTTTTGGGCGGTTTTTTTTTTAAAAAAATTTTGACGGTTTAAAAACTATAACACCAACAATAGGGGAATGCATAATTACAGCGTTAAACCATGGTTTTAAAAAAGGTTTTTTTTTTTTATTGTTTTTAAAAAGGGCTTTAAAAAATGGATTGCGCGAGTATTTAAAATGGAAGGAACAGAGACCCCCAAAACCTTTGTATAAAGGTTTTATACCCTCTGGTGATGTGGGAAAACCAGGCTATTTTGGGATGAAC
>JAMYXO010007016.1:7500-12714 GCA_033310375.1 Conus canariensis | reverse complement strand
ATGTGTGCTCGTGCGCGCACACGAACGCGCGTGCGCGCGTGTGTGTGTGTTGTGTGTGAGCCACATCTCTCTCTCTCTCTCTCTCCTTCTCTCTCTCTCTCTCTCTCTCTCTCTCTCTCTTCTGTGTGGTGGAAAGAATTGATACTAACTTAGAACAAATGATTATTTTGAAACTGGACGGAAGACTGATAGGGACAAATAAACCGGTATTTCTGATTTGTACATATATTCACCCTTATGATAGTAGGTTCTGGAGACAGTCACGTCACGGTGTTGGCATAGAGATCATCGAACAATGTTTAATGGATTTATATGAAAGATTTGAAGATTTTTATGTTATGATTTGTGGTGATGTGAATGCGAGGACTGGATGTGAGAATGCGATGTTAAATGATGAGCTCTCTCATAATAATGTGTGGGAAACATTGCGCACTGCAGACCAGGTAAACTATATATTTAAGAGAAGCTCTGATGATAAAGAAGTTAACAATTTTGGAAAAGATTTACTCAATCTATGTATGTCGTTCGAGTGCGTTATTGTCAATGGTCTTAGTCATTATCGGTTTGATGATTCATTCACTTTTGTTTCAAGTGGTGGTGGTAGCACTATCGATTATTTTATAACTTCCAGTGATATATGTTTGCAGCAGCGTGTCAGCTCATTGCGTGTTTTGCCATCCATCGACTCAACGCACTTGCCTGTTTGTATTAAACTGTATGTAACCGAATTTTTAAGTGATGGTATAAAAACTGTGAGTGATAAAAATAAGACGGGAGTTAAATGGATGGAAAAACAAGTATGGAATCCAACCTTGGAGCAACAAGTTCTTGATAGTCTTAACACAGTTGAAATTCAAAACATGTGTTCCCAAGCTTTCGCATTAATTGACAGCGATATTAAACCAAGCTGTGAGATTGTTTTCTGGTGCCTTAGTTTCTTCCAGCAATTGCATGATGAAGCGCATTTATGTCGGAGATAATGTCAGACTTCCGCATTGGTATGACAGTCAGTGTAAACAATCTCAGAAAAAACCTAGACAGTCGTTAACTGTGTTTAGACAAATAAAACAGCCTGACGAACGAAGGCAATACGTTCAAGATCGGAAAGATGATAAGGCGTTGATTAAACAAAAAAGACGTAGTTTTAAACGGGAAAAAGCAAGACAGCCCGCTTCCCTTGGTAAAGATAGCAAATCATTCTGGAGAGAGATTAGATGTGTTTCGGGTAAAAGAAGAACTGGTATTTGCTCAGAAATATCAGACCAACAGTGATTTGATCATTTTGCGACACTTTTCCAGATATTAAAACATGCGATTTAGCTTTGAAAATTTTGATTCGAATTGTGATGATCTGAATTTACCTATTACCGAAAGGGAAGTTTTTGAGGCTATACGTAACTTGAAAAATGGGAAAGCCTGTGGAATCGACAGAATAGTTCCAGAAATGTTAAAATTATGTAACGATTTGTCAGTTGCTTTTATGACGAAATTATTCAATACTTTATTTGATAACGGTTCATACCCTGAAGATTGGACAAAAGCTATCATTGTACCAATATTTAAAAAAAGGTGACAAAACTCAGCCAGACAATTACAGAGGAGTTTCCTTGTTAAGCTTGATGAGCAAATGTTATACCATCATTTTAAATCAACGACTTGTAAAGTGGATTGAAACAAACAGAACGTTAACAGAATCTCAGGCAGGATTTAGAAAGGGATATTCTACTTTTGATCATATTTTTACTTTGAACGCAATTATTGAAAAGTGCTTTTCAAAAAGAGGGGGTAAACTCTATGTGTGTTTTGTAGATCTTAAAAAGGCATTTGACTCGGTGCAACATGGGCCTTTGTTTGAAATTCTACTAAAAAATGGGATACATGGTAAATTTATGAAGGCTGTTATGGCAATATATAACTCTGTAGTTTCGTGTGTAAGGATTGATGATCATTTGACAGATTTTTTCGAATGTCCTGTTGGTTTGAGACAAGGCTGTATACTTAGCCCTGAACTTTTTTCAGTTTTTATCAACGAAATTGCGGCAGCCGTGGTTGAATATGGTATACATGGTGTTCAACTCTTACCTGGTCTTGATGAACTATTTCTGCTTTTGTTTGTAGATAACATTGTCCTTTTGTCCATCACTGTAAGAGGTCTTCAGAATCAAATTGATATTTTAAATGATGCTTGTAAAAAACTTTTTTTGAATATAAATACAGATAAAACAAAAATTTTGGTTTTTCGGAAAGGGGGATTTTTGGGCAAGAGCGATAAATGGACTTTGGACGGCAATACCTTGGAAGTCGTAAATGAATATAATTATTTGGGTTTTGTCTTTACGACGAAAATGAGCTTGCAGAAATGCGTCGATGCCCTGGCGGTAAAAGGCAGAAGAGCTTGTATTGAATGCGTGAAACATATCAGCAGACTTCATGATATTTCAAAATCTTGTTTCTTTAGGATTTTTGATTCTCAGGTGCAACCCATATTAATGTATGCAGCTGAAATGTGGGGCCTAAATAGAATGCATAATATTGAAAAAGTACACACATTTGCATGTAAGCGGTTTTTGAAAGTCCCTTTAAAAGTACCAAATAAGTTCGTTTATGGTGAGATCGGGCGATACCCATTGTACGTTAATAGTTCTGTGAGATGTATTAAGTACTGGCTTAAGATCTTGAAGATGGATACTACAAGACTTCCAAAACTGTCGTATATCATGCTAAGAACTTAGATGACAGAGGTAAAATGTGCTGGGCTAGTTTAGTAAGAAATATTTTGTGTAGAATGGGGTTTGGGGATGCATGGTTAAACCAAGGAGTAGGGTGTGAAATTTCATTTGTGTCTTTGTTTAAACAACGACTGAAAGATAACTATATGCAAGAATGGAATGCATCTGTTATGAACAAGGATATATACAGCACCTACAGGCTTTTTAAAAGATCATTTGAAAGTGAACCTTATTTCCAATTTCTAGATATAAGATGTTTCCGGGACGGGATCATTAAATTAAGAACTGGTGTGTCCCAAGGTGCTGGAGTGGCTCCACAAGCTGCTGCGATCGGCTTGGAGAAACCAGAAGATCAGCGGCCAGTGGATGACGGCAGATGGTGTGTACATCCCCAAAGAGCAAAACTCAAGTGACATCAGCCAGTTCAGGCCAATATCACTACTGAACGTCGAAGGGAAAATCTTCTTCTCTGTCATGGCAGCAAGGCTGACCAAGTACCTGATGGAAAACAAGTACTTGGATGTGTCAGTCCAGAAAGGTGGCATCCCAGGCGTGGCTGGCTGTGTAGAACACGCCACAATGATCTGGGACGCAATCCAAAAAGCAAAAAACAGAAAAGAGAGACCTGGACGTAGTGTGGCTTGATCTGGCAAACGCATATGGATCTGTGCCCCATGAGATGATACAGTTGGCTCTTGAGATGTACCATGTGCCAAAGAACATCCGCGACATGCTCAAGAAGTACTTCAATGGCTTCTCAATGCGGTTCTCTACCAAGGAGTACACAACAGACTGGATCAACTTGGAAGTGGGTATTGCAATGGGCTGTGCAATTTCCCCAATACTGTTCGTGCTGGCAATGGAACTCATCTTGAAAGCAGCAACAAACAACGCGAGACAAACAGACCTTGGCGATGGATACAAGATGCCTCCTCTCAAGGCCTTCATGGATGACACTACAGTGATTTCATCCAGAGAAGACGAGACACGTCATGTGCTGGAGAGGCTGGACGACATAGTTGCCTCATCCAGAATGAAGTTCAAGCCAAAGAAATCACGGAGTCTCTCACTGAGGAAAGGAAAAGTGGCCGGATCTGTGGTCTTCAGTGTTGCCAACCAGGCCATTCCAACAGTCACAGAAGAACCAGTCAAGAGCCTTGGAAGATGGTATGATGATACGCTGAAAGACACACAAAGAGCAAAAGAAACCAAGCAGATGGCGGAGGAAGGCTTGGAGACCATTGACCAGTGTGGGCTCCCTGGCAAATACAAGGTCTGGTGTCTGCAGTTCATGCTGATACCAAAGCTGCTATGGCCTCTGATGATATACGACATCTGCACCAGCATAGTGGAGGCAATGGAAGCCAAAATCAACAAGTTCACAAGGAAATGGCTTGGTGTCCCACCCTGTCTGACTGACATAGCGCTGTACTGTCGCCAAGCAAAGCTGAAACTACCACTGAAATCCATCCTGGAGGAATACAAAGCAGGGAAGATCAGACTTCAAAGCATGCTGGAGGACTCAGGAGACAAGGTGGTAGAAGCAATCAAGCCCCAGCTGAAGACAGGCAGAAAATGGAAAGTTCAAGAGGCGATGGATTCTGCAAAAGAAAGTCTCAAGATCAGAGAAATAACAGGACACACACAGACCAACAGACAAGGACTGGGGGTGACCAAAACTGAATGGTGGTCAAAGGCCAAAGGAAAAGCCAAAAGAGACATGATGATTCAGGAGATGAGGAAAGAAGAAGACCAAAAAAGACTCCAAAAAGCAGTCCAGCAGAGCCAGCAAGGGCAATGGACAACGTGGGAGAATGCACTCCAAAGAAGTCTCACTTGGAATGACATTTGGCACATGGCCCCTCTCAGGATCAGCTTCATTCTCAGATCTGCATATGACCTTCTGCCCTCAAATGCAAACCTGGTGAAGTGGGGGAAAACAGACGATCCTGCATGCCCCCTCTGCCATGAAAAACAAACAGTGGAGCATGTCCTAAGCTCATGTAAAGTAGCCCTGGCTCAAGGAAGGTACACATGGAGGCACAACCAAGTGCTCAAAGAGATTGTACAAGTAGTCTGGGCTAGTACCAACACCACAAAAGGGAAAATCAGGACTCCAAAAGCACCCGCAACATTCTTCACGGCAGGAGGCAGCAAATCATGGCCAAGAACAACAGTGCCACTCGAAACATGCAGGCAGAGTCTGCTGGATGGGGCAGATGACTGGGAGTGCACTGCAGACCTCCCAGAATGGAAGAGTCACCCAGAGATCATCAGCAAGAGTGGCATGAGACCAGACATAGTAGTCCACTCTCAGTCAACCAAGCAGCTGATCATGATCGAGCTCACGGTGCCATATGAGAACAGAATGGAGGCAGCTCAAATCTACAAGACTGAAAAGTATGCTGATCTGGCAAACAGCCTGAGGAGAGAAGGCTATCAGGTCAAAGTCCTCACTGCAGAAATTGGAGCTAGGGGGTTTGTA
>JAMYXO010007016.1:0-2500 GCA_033310375.1 Conus canariensis | reverse complement strand
AGTGGGTGGAGTGGTCTGAAAAGATGTGGGTAGGAGTGATGGAGTTGGGATCTGACCTGTGAATTCTCTTTACTGGTTTGTAAGTTTGATACATTTTGGCCTCCAGGGGTGATCTCTACTTTTGTGGGAAAACAGCGTTTAAGTTTCATAAATAACATCATCCAACTGACCACAATAGTAATCTCTCACACGTACGTTTTGTGATGTTTTGTGTGTTGATTCTGTTGTGTTGAAGGGTCTGCTGAGTGGCGATCTGGTGTGATGTGTTTATGGTGTAGTGTGTGTCTGCCATTACTCACTGTTAGTCCTGTGTGAGTTACAAGTTGCTGTAGTGATCTTCTGTCACTGCATTTTTTGTGTTGATACTGTGTTGTGGACACAATAGAGAGAGAGAGAGACAGACAGACAGACAGACAGACAGATAGACAGACAGTGAGATGCAGACAGATAGAGCAAAGAGAGAGAGAGAGAGAGAGAGAGAGAGAGACGAGAGAGAGAATGAGAGAGAGAGAGACACATGCACGCACGCACAGAGAGAGAGAGAGAGAGAGAGAGAGGAGAGAGAGAGAGACAGACGAGACGAGAAGAAGACAGACGAGAGCAGAGAGACACATACAAACTGTTCTAATATTCTACCGCAATGCACTTCAAAGTTTAACCTCAGGTCATGAGGCAGAGACGCCAGGGTGATTTCAAAGAGGAAATAAATGGCAATTAAACTGATATTCACTAGGTACATTACCAAAGGGAAGTTTCTTTGTTCTCTCCCTTAAGGCCGACGATTGTTATAAGGTGGCGCTTCTGGAGAGGTCCAAACCAAACAAGGACCTGGTTCCTGTCGACGTCTGGCGATGTTTCAGGCAATCTCCTTCTGAATCGCCCGCACAATGAGTCATAGTGGGGAACGTCTGTGTTGGCACATCATTTAGAAACCAATAGAACAAAGAGTGAGTGAGAGGGGGGGAGACGTTGGAGTGGAGTGGGACGTGAAGGAGGTGGGGGTATAAAGGGGACAGGAGACGATTGGGTCTGCTGTGATCTTTTTAGGTGATTTCTAATTTTTTGGCCGCTCTTATCTTTACTGTGATCAGCAAGAAAGCAGCTGTGTCAGTTTATAAATAAATCATCAAACATTACCTCTCTGTCTCTGTCTTTCATGTGTGTGTGTGTGCATGTGTGTGTGTGTGTGTGTGTGTGTGTGATGTGTTTGTGTGTGTGTGTGTGTGTGTGTGTGTGTGTGTGTGTGGTAGTGGAGCATTGATGTAGAAAGAAGATAGAAAGAGAGGAGGAGGAGAGAGAGAGAGGAGTGAGAGAAGAGAAGAGAGGAGAGAGACAGACAGACAGACAGACAGTAGACAGGACAGACAGAGCAGAAAGCAGCAGGCAGGATGGCAGACAGACAGGTAGACAGTGAGACAGACGCAGACAGACAGACAGATGATGACGTGATGATGATGATGATGATGATGAGTGATGAGGAGAGAGAGAGAGAGAGAGAGAGAGAGAGAGAGAGAGAGAGACAGGGACGAGAGACAGAGAGACAGGAGAGAGAAAGAAGAGAGAGAGAACAACATAACCTATCGTGCTCTATGCTCATACACAAAGCACTTCAAAATTCAACCTCAGGTCATAGAGGCAGAGACGTCACAGGTGGAATCAAAGTGGAAATGAAAGTGGACAATTAAAGTGATATTACACTAGGTACATTACCAAAGGAAGTTTCTTTTTTCTCTCCCTAAGGCCGACGATTGTTATAAGGTGGCGCTTCTGGAAAGGTCCAAACCAAACCAAGGCACCTGGTTCCCTGTCGACCTCTGGCTGATGCTTCAGGCAACTCTCCTTTGTGAATCGCCCGGCACAATGAGTCATGTGTGGTGGATACGTCTGTGTCTGGCACTCATTTAGAAACTAAAATAGATCAAATGACGACAAGAATAGAGGGTGATGGGGTTGGAGTGGAGTGGAGGGTGAGTGGTGTTGGTGAGTGTGGTGGTGGTGGTGGGTGGGGGGGTTATAAAGGGGACAGGAGACAATTGCGTCTGCTGTGATCTTTTTACTGTGTGATCCAATTTCAAATTTTCTTGGGTCATCTTTCTTTACTGTGGATAAGAGGGAAAGCAGCTGTGTAAGTTATAAATAACATCATCAACACATTATACTGTCTCTCTTTCACTCTATCTGTGTGGGTGGTGCGTGCGTGTGGTGTGTTATGTGTGTGTGTGATAATGTGGCATGTGCGGATAGTGAGTGAGAGAGAGAAGGAGGAAGGAGAGAGAGAGAGAGAGAGAGAGAGAGAAGAGAGAGAGAGGAGGACGGACAGACAAACAGGGAAGACAGACAGACAGACAGAGGCAGAGAGTGAGAGAGAGAGACAGAGAGAGAAAGAGAGACAGTCAGACAGAGAGAGAACACTACAAATCGGTTTGATGCTCCACCCACAAGGCACTTCAAAGTTTAACTTCAGGTCATAAAGGCAGAGATGCCACGGGTGAATTCAAAG
>JAMYXO010007015.1:0-12717 GCA_033310375.1 Conus canariensis | reverse complement strand
CCATCCTTCCAGGACAACCCCCACCACCCTAAAACATCCATCTGTCCACGGCATACCCACTACCCCCTTAAACACCATCTGTCCACTGACATACCCAGAGGGACACTGCACTGCTCGGATCACTTTAGTGCGTTTGTGGGGCCGGAGTAGCTCAGGGGTAGAGCGCCAGACTCGAATCTCGGTGATCCGGGGGTTGCAGCTTCGAATCCCCCCACGCGTTTCGGTAACAGGGGGATTTTCCCTCGGATTAACAGGGGGTTTGACCCATTTTCATACGTCCTTCGAATGAACTATAAACCGGGGTTTCCGTTGTGAAAGCACCATAACATTTTTCACACATGTAAAACCCCTTACGAAATTTGGGAAAAAAAAGGCCATTTGGCCGTTGGTAGGGATGACAGTTACACAAGCGGCCCCTTCCCCCCGAAGCTGGAGAAAGGGGCTGCCTTAATGGCGGGAAAAAAAAGGTCAACACACAAAAACTCCACCCCTTTTGTTGGGTAGAGGGGATAAATCCCCCCCTTTTCTATAAAAAGCATTTCCGCAGGATTTTCACCTCGTACGCGGGGAAAGGAAAAAAAAAAATGGTTTTAGTGCTGGTTGTCCTGATCCAGCATAAACGGGCGCGTACCTAAGTCCCCTTTTGAGACATCATGGCCTGGACATGAACAACAGGAGAGAGTGACCCCCGGGGCCGCATTAAACACACACCACACACCACCACCACAACACACACACACACACACACACACACACACACACACAAAAATTATAATATAAAAAATAAAAACAACACAAAAGAGTAAAATCCGCGCTTTCCATTCCCATTTACAACTTTTCCATTTTCCAAAACTTTCGCCTTTAAATTTGAAGGCTTCATCGGCAGGGCTGTAAACAAACAAATTCATGCTTATATAACGAAAACATACATACATACATAAAGCATCACAAAAAAAGGCAACCCTCTTGTAGATGTTTAGATTTATACTGAAAAGGGTTCACTCAATCAATGACCAAATCAATTCAAAAAAAAACTTGGGGCAAAATGAATGATGACTGCAACTCTCCTACTGTTTTTTTTTTTTTTTTTTTTTTTTTTTTTTTTTTAAGATATGAACTACAGACCAAAGGTATTCTCTTCAATGTGATAGGTACGTACCTTAATTCTATGCTCCAAAGTATTCATGCCTTACCTTAACTAACCCACTCATTTGCCTCTCCTTAATTGTTGATTTGACACTAAATTGCTGGAGCATCCAATACACATGTTAAAAGTACAAACGTAACAACGTCTCTATGTTAGTTTATCTCTGTTGTGTACCTCTGTCAATTTTTGGTATTTGTCGGTTTTTTTTCCCCTTCTTCTATTACTTCTATTTCTTACACTTCATTTATGTTTGATTTAAGAAATAAGTATATCATGAAATATGTAACAAATGTACACAGACCATTGTTGAAGTTTTGCCGCAAAACGAGAAAAGGGACGTAATTCGCTCTGTTGCGATGTATATCTTCTATGCCTTGAAGAAAAGAGAAGAATTGTTACTGGGGAGAGAACATTAGGAGTACCATATGTTTTCATAAATTTGATCTGTTTTACCTTGTTTCGTGGTCGATACGTCTTGTGTATACTTAGGGATCATGATGAAAAAATGTGTGTGTGTGTGTGTGTGTGTGTGTGTGTGTGTGTGTGTGTGTGTGTGTGTGTGTGTGTGTGTGTATGCTTGTGCATGTGTGTGTGTGTGTGTGTGTGTGTGTGTGTGTGTGTGTGTGTGTGTGTATGCTTGTGCATGTGTGTGTGTGTGTGTGTGTGTGTGTGGTGTGTGTGTGTGTGTGTGTGTGTGTGTGTGTGTGTGTGTTAGTTAGTTCTTCAATTTAACGTCTGTTCACTTTAAGTGATATTAGACAAAATAATGCAGAAATGAGTGGATGAGAGAAATGGAAATAGTGTATGCAAGATGCTAGTATCGGCCTACGTACGAGTGTGTGTGTGCGTGCGTGCGTGCGTGCGTGCGTGCGTGTGTGTGTGTGTGTGTGTGTGTGTGTGTGTGTGTGTGTGTGTGTGTGTGTGTGTGTGTGTGTGTGTGTGCGTGCGTGCGTGCGTGCGTGTGCGACTTTGACAATTGAAATGAAAATACTGTTCTAAATGTAACAATTCAAAAAAAAAAAAAAAAAAAAAAAAACACCACCTGAAATATTTACACAAACGAGCCAACTGCGCTTAACATCAACGAATTTACAAATGTAAAAAAGGCGTGAAGATTTCGAAAATGCATGGGGAATGTTTTGTCGGAAGTTGGAGAGAGATGAGTTAAAATAGGGACAATTAAAAAGAAAAGCGTGTGTGTGTGTGTGTGTGTGTGTGTGTGTGTGTGTGGTGTGTGTGTGTGTGTGTGTGTGTGTGTGTGTGTGTGTGGTTTGGCGCGCGCGCAATTGTAAGTGCGAGCGAAATTGTATGTGCGAGCTGTGCGAGTCTGGGCGAGTGCTACATACGGGTGTGATTTTGTATGTATCTTTCGGTATGCTCAATTTACGGTTATACAGTTGGTGTGAGCAAGTTTTGTAAATGATCGTGATCAGTAGAAATGTTACAGCGTCAGTGTGTGTGATTTCATTTTTTGTTTCTTGAACTCATTGCAGATAGGTCGGTGGCCTTTGCAATTAAAATTTTCCGAGTTCCGAGTTCCGAGTTATGTTTATTTTCTTCTTCTTGAAGCAAACTTCTTCTTCTTCTTCTCCTTGTTCTTCTTCTTCTTCTTCTTCTCCCCTTCCTGTTGTCCGTTTTCCGTAGACGATGGTGTCAGGAGAAAGAGAGATAACTGTGACAGCATTTGTTATCACTTACACAAGGGAGTAAAAACCTTGAGCCGTGACCACAGACAACCATGGAAACGGTCACATTCGAACGACGACAAAGCGATTGCTCTCAGTCCATGTCACCGATCGGCGGTACTAAATCAGTATGTCCATGTGTTTAAAAGTAGTGGTGGTTCAAGATAGAGAGCGTGTGCGCGTATGCGTGTGTGTGTGTGTGTGTGTGTGTGTGTGTGTGTGTGTGTGTGTGTGTGTGTGTGTGTGTGCGCGCGCGCGCTCGCGCGTATGTGAGGTTGGGATTTAGTTAGCTAGAGTTAGGTTAAGTTCCTCAGGGTTAGGTAGAAAGATTAGGCTAGGTAGGAGGCTGGGGAAATAGGACATACAATATTCTTTCATTCCAGTCTTCACTTATTGAAGGAATGGAATGGAAGCGGGGGGGGGGGGGGTTGGTTTCATTCCCGATTGTTACCCTTTTGTTACTTTGGTTCTATACCAGAGAAGGCGGGGCAGGATATCGGTTGTTGTTGTGTTGTCAAGTCTGTGAGTTGTTGTGGTAAATTGTCGTGTTGTTGCACGAGCAACAACTAGTCCGTTGGTCAGGTGTGTCAGCTCTGCGGAGGGATACACTGCTCTGACCAATCGTTGTTTTGTGTGGTGAGTGGAGTTCGCTTGATTCCGACCAGGGCGGAATGCGTTGGGGTAGCTTCACTTCGGTCCCTGGTGTTCGTCGGAGTGGACGTACTCCTTGTAGGTGCGGCGGCAGCGCCGTTAGTTTTGAAGAGTGACTTCGAGTCATAGTTAGTGCCAGGTCCTCGTCGGGGTTGGGTGCCCTTGGCCTGTGCTGAGTCGGTGTCGTCCTTGTTAGCAGCCACTGTCAGCCAGTTGCAGAACTGGTGTGGTTGATCGTCTGTATGTCCAGGTTGGTGATCTGTTAGGTTCGTTGTGTTGTAGTTCGTTGTGTTGTCTTGTATTATGGCGAGTTGAACTGTAGTTGTCTCATGTTGCGATTAGTTGTATGGTGTTCGTTGCGTATACTGGTTGTCTAGTATGATGTTGTCTTGGTTCCGCGATTGAAATTTGTAGTCAGCCGGTTTGTGTTGTTACCTCTTTCCTGTATATTTTTGTAAGTAATGTACATAGTGGTTCCTGAGTTCGATTTCCTCAGGACAGTTTGGCTAGACAATGTGGGTTCAATATAATGACCGTTGATGGACAGTGATGTAGATATTGTTTGTGGTTAGTTCATGGTAATGTCAGTGGGTTCAATAAGAGGGTAGTACGAGGTTGCATTTGGTTGAGGATCATAATATGAGTTAGGTGCAGATGTGTCTGCGTGAATCATAGAGGGGTTTGATGATTGTGCTCAGTCTCAATTGTAAATAGTAGGAGTTCGTTGAAATTGATTAACGATTTCAGAGTTGACCTGCACAGCATTGGAATCGGTTAACTGTGTAGTAAGGCCAAGGCCAGTTTGTGGTCGAGTGGTTTATACTGGGGTACGGTCGTAACCATTCAACTTATATTGGTGTCTTTTCACTTTCGTTACGAGTCAGGGTTCTCGACGCGGGTGTCGTGCGCGTGCGGACTGTATCTGTGACGTACGCATTTGGTACAGGACAGTGAGTCCATATGGTTAGAAGTTTTTTTTTAAAGCAAATGAGTCGTCACACATGCAGGGATGTATGTGTTTGTGACAGAATAGGCTTGGAGAAAGATGTCTTAGGTTGTGGGGAGACAGTCCCATTATGAATTTTAGTAGTCGGAAAGAAGGGAAAGGTAAAGTTTAAGACGAGTGGCTTAGCAGTCGATAGGATAAAAACGGATGATGTGCAGCAGGTAATATTGTATATAGTGTGGTTGTGTTGGCATAACAAGGATTAACCACTGGGTTATCTGACAAGAGATGACATGAGAGTGAGGTGCTGGATGGAAGTTGTAACTGACAGCGCAAAGAGGGGTAATAATGTGAAGGATTGTGGCTGCGAGCCGATTCTCTTGTGTGAACATGCTGGAACTGTAAACCGATGAAATTGATAAGTTTTTTCTCTGAGAGATGTGTATTACTACTGGTTATTGTGTGGAGACGTTTCCTTGTGAAATTGCCCATTTCCTAGATTATTTAGTATGTCCTAAGGGGACCCGTGAAGTCCGCATTGGGATCGCTTAGTTTTCTTTTCTTTTCCGAGATTTGGGTGTGATTCATAATTTCAGATGTAATAGCGTGGATTGGCTCAGAGAGAATATTGTTTTACTGCTGTTGTAAGGGTTGGCAGGAAATGGGTCTGATAACCCCATAGTGAGTAATGAGTTGGGGGATGTGTTCGAAATTCAAGGGGTCACTCTCATGCCCGAGTGGGAAGTAGGCAAGGGAGATGGAGAGTTAAAGCTTTACCAAGTAGCCTATGTGCCTTGATGACTCGGGTAGTAGCAACATTACAGTAGGGGCCTACAGTTGTGTCAGCAGGTATCCTGTTCCGTCCTGAGGCTGGGGCCAGATCACCGCAGTCTACTGCCGCGTGCTGGCAGGTGAGCGGCGCTTTCCAGTGCCTGTTGTTTTCCCGGGAGAGGGAGACCACCCAGGCCGTCTGCCTTCTGTGGGGCAGCTCTCCTCCGGCTACCGGTGCTCTTCCGGGAGTTCTCCGGCGCTGGTTCCTCGTCCCTGTTCAGGCGTCCTGTGAGAGGGCGCTGCACCAGGCCTTTTTCCCTCACCCTTGGTGTCCGACGGGGCCTTCAGAGGAGGAGGCGTCCTACGAGCCCCGGACCCGTCGAGAGGGCGTCTGTTGTGTACGTTGGGTGTCGTGCCCATCGCAGGGGGGAGTCAGTCTGCGGGAAGCCACGGTCAGCGCCGGGGTGCAGAGTCTTCGGGGAGGTGTCAGCCTGTGAGGGGCCACGTACAGCGCCGAGGACTGGAGCTTTCCGGGCCGGGATGGGTTGTCCCATGTTTGTGGTAGAAGGGGTGTAGCGTTAGGCAGTAGGGTTAGGGGTGTTAGCTACTGCCTCCTTTTAGGACGTAGTGGCCGGCACAGTGTAGGGTACTTGTCGTTGCCTCCCTTAGGGACGCAGCGACCAGTTTGGTAGTGGTCCCGGGTTAAAAGAGAAGGGTGAGTCCTGGGAAGAGGTGTGGGTGGTAGCAGTAGTTAAGAGATTAGAGTCCCTTTGGTAAATCCTTGTCCCGAGTAGTTAGTCACCACGTGTGCGGGCTATCGCTGTGTCCCCAGGTCACAGTGATATACCGCAACTGGTGTTTCAGGTTAGGTTAGGGTCTTCCAGGTCATTATCGTAGAGTAGGGTAGGTCAGCGGGAATTAGGATACTTGTGTGCAGTTGTGGATGTGCGTGAGTGGTGGCGCCATGGAGTGTGTGTGAAATAAAGAAGCGTGCGTGATTGTAAAACTGTGTTAGTGTGCTGTGTTGTCTGACCTAGTGTGTGATAGGCGTGGGTAAGGGTGGTAGGGCCGTCCGGCTTAGCGACCGTGACACTTTGGTGGAGATGCGGGGTAGCATAAGGGGTTCTGGGTAGGTGATAGGTAGCTAGGAGGGAGGTAAGGGGGGTGTTGTGTCCGGTGTGTACGTTGTGTGAAATGTAAGTGGGTGGTTGGTGGGAGCGTACCAGTACCCTGGGAGGTGGTACGTAGTGTCCCTGTTCACTTCAGGCAGGTTTCCATTGGCATTGGGCAGGGCACTTGTGTTGGTGTGAATGGGTTGGCGCTACCGAGTGAGTGAGGTATAAATGGTCAATAAACTTTGAGTGGTTGTTGGAAGTGTGAGTGATTACACCGTACAGTGTAGGTGAGGTGCCGGAGGGTACCAGGTGTCTTGTGTCCCTTGCATGTGGTATACCCCAGTGAGTAGGTAGAGTGGTACCCGGCCCGTGACTGTGCACGCTGTGTGCTCGGATATCCTGTGGGAATTAAAGGCAGTGTAAGCCCAGGTGACTGTGTGTGGGAAGCACGAGGGTGCGCAGTGTTGTGGCATGGGGTGTGCTGTGGGTGCACCTGGACTTGAGGGGTGCAAGTGCACTGTGAGCGTGTAGGTGCGGCCTACCAGAGACAGTGAGGCCTGTGACTGTGGGTAACTGGTGCGCCTGCACAGTGGACGGTGGACACACGGTGTCACGTGGTTCAGTCAGTGACCAGACAGTGCATTGGTGGTATTGTATGGGTTGGAGCCCATGTGGGTATATGTAGGAGGTACACAAGTGTGGGTGGAGTTATGCTTGTTGCGTGACTCACTGAGTGCAGTGTATACTTGTGCTGAGTTGCTTTAGTTTGTTGGTTAGGGGGGCAAGCGCGTGGTTAGGAACATCTACTTGCGCTCATATTGGATATTGTCCCTTGTTAGCTCTGTGGTGGTAGGGGTACCCTATGTCTAAGCACACCCGAGCCCATCCGCAGTACGACCCCGATAGTGTCATGGATCCACAGGCCCCTACGGCGGATACCAAACCTAAGGTTAGTGACCAGGGAGCGGGGGTGGATCGAGAACAGGGGACGGGGGCTTATGCAAAGTTTGCCAAGTTGGGAGCGGCGATGGGTTTAGCTGGGGGAGACCTCGCCAAGTTCGTCACAGACTCAGTACGTAATGAGGATGAGAAGACGGCGAGAGAAGCAGAATTGGAGCTCCGGATGGAGGAGAAAGTGAGGCAGAAGATGAGGGATGAAGAGGAGAAAGCTGCTAGGCAGAGGGAGCTAGAGATGAAGCAAAGAGAGACAAGCCTTAGATGAAGCAGCGCATAGGAAACGCTTGATTGAGGTGGAGGAAACGAAGCATGTCCACCTTGAGCCGTTAGGAGAGAACGACGACGTGGACGCTTTCATCGCCCAATTTGAGCGTGTAGCCCAGATGTGCAAGTGGAGCAAGACCTCATGGCCCACACGTCTGATGTCTCTGCTGAGAGGAAAGGCTAGAGAAGCAGTGATGCGGTTAAGTGCGGATGAGTTAGGCGACTATGATCAGATAAAGAGCGCCCTGTTAAGCCACTTTAGGCTAGATGCTGAGGCCTACCGGGAAAAGTTCAGGAGCATCAAGAAGGACGCTGCTGAGACTTTCGGCCAGATGCTGGGAAGGATGAAGCGGTGGTTTTCCCTCTGGTGTGCGGCAGCGGGCAAGGATGAGAGTGTGGCAGAGGATGTAAAGGATCTGTTTTTTCAAGAACAGTTTTACCAGCTGCTGTCCCCAGAGTTCACGATCGAGGTACGGAAGACATGCCCGAAAACTGTTGAACAACTTGCAACGGAAGCTACTGTTTTAGCAGAGGCCAAAAGATTGGGGAGGAAGGCGAGGCAAGACCGAACAGTTAACCAGCCCAACCTGGGTAATAGGCGCGAAACAGTAGGGAGCCAGCCCACACAGAGATCCCAACAGAGGGATGGTGCACTACAGCAGCTGAACAGGAGATCAGAAGGGCCTAGATCGACCATAGTTTGTTTCAACTGCAAGAAGCCAGGCCACATCGCTAGGAAATGCCCTGAGCCCCATTCTGTTGGAGCTGTTCATTGTTGTGACCAGCCCCAAGCTCGAGTAGTCCCTACGTTGTGTCGCCCATGCGCTGAGCAGCGGTACGAGCCTGCGTGCATTGTAGAAGTTAACGGGTCTCCGGCCAATGGATTACGGGACACTGGTGCCGGACACACCGTAGTGGCCAAGTGGTTAGTACCGGCAGATGCGTACACAGGAGAGACAGTCCCAGTAGTGTTGGCTGAATCCAGGTGTAGGTCTGTGTTGCCTGTGGCGGTAGTAGAGTTGAAGTCGCCATTCATCGCGGGGAAGTTGGAGGTTTTGGTCATGAATAGCCCTGTGCAGGAAGTCCTGATCGGAAACTTCGCAAAGAGAGTAGGAGATCCCGGTTGGACACGTGTGCCTGTATACGCAGACCCGGCGCTGGTAGGGGCAGTGCAGACACGCGCGCAGAGAGCCAGGGAGCAGCAAGAACCTGTACCACTGCCCGTCGAGGAATGCGTTTCTGAACACCTCTACCCAGCAGTTAATTCAGATGCAGGACCAGGATGAAACCTTGAGGAAGGCTCGGAGTGCGTGTGAAGCAGGGACGCACTTCCACACCAAGTTTGGACGAGTTGAGTACGCGCGGAAGTCTGGTGTACTGGTCAGGCGGTTTGAGGGTCCCAAGGACGTAGCGAGTCAGATCTGCGTCCCAGCAGAACTACGGACCACGGTGATGAAGCTAGGCCACGACGTACCCATGTCTGGACACTTAGGTACCACCCGAACCAAGGAGCGAGTTGGTCGCCATTTCTATTGGCCTGGCATGCATGCTGACATTCGTCGGTACTGCCAGTCATGCTTCCAGTGTCAGCGTACTGTGGACAAGGGAAGAGTCTCAAGAGTTCCCCTTGTAAGGATGCCACTGATGCGCAGGCCCATGCAGATACTGAGAGATCGGTGGTTGCAGCCCGAGAGGCAAGAGCTCTGCACAGCTACAGAGTACGTCGTCAACCTAAGGAACAAAATAGCTAAGACGTGTGAGTTGGCAAAGAAGAACTTGGCAACAGCAGCTTGCACGTACAAGCGACATTTTCATTTGAGGACGAAACCCAGGAAGGTAGCTGTGAAGTCTGTTAGTGGGAGAATCACAAGGTGGGCACTGCAGCTGCAGCCATTTCAGTTTACGGTGCAGGCAGTGTCTGGAAAGGACAATGTGGCGGCAGACTTCTTGAGTCGCTTGCCGTAGAGAGAGAGGGAGAGAGAGAGAGAGAGAGAGAGAGGAAACCTGAGGGTTCCGTTAACCTGTGTCGTGAGAGGTTGACATTGTCGAAGCTATGCATGTGTTATCTTTCGTAGAGAATGGCGTAGCAAAGTGTTACTGAGGGTGTGGTGTTTGTAGCACGTGTTACACTGCAGTTGTGCGTAATCAGAGCCCCTCAGTTATGGAATTTATATGTAGTGCGTAGTGTAACGGCTGCCCATAAGTGCCTGCGTTAAGGTCGTGTGAGGCAGAGTTAGTCCAGGTTGATTAATGTAACCTGTGGTTGTTGATGTATTTAAAGGTTGATGTTGTTGGGATGGAAGTTTTGGAGTGCATCAAAAGTAACAGTAGGACAGAATGAGTGATGGGAAATTGGATTCTCATAGGTAGGGTGTGGCTAAAACGCCGATCGAGTGAGAAGTTGTTTGTTTTAAACTGTAGTTAAAACTTAGGCAGGGGGGTGTGTCACCGATCGGCGGTACTAAATCAGTATGTCCATGTGTTTAAAAGTAGTGGTGGTTCAAGATAGAGAGCGTGTGCGCGTATGCGTGTGTGTGTGTGTGTGTGTGTGTGTGTGTGTGTGTGTGTGTGTGTGTGTGTGTGTGTGTGTGTGTGTGTGCGCGCGCGCGCGCTCGCGCGTATGTGAGGTTGGGATTTAGTTAGCTAGAGTTAGGTTAAGTTCCTCAGGGTTAGGTAGAAAGATTAGGCTAGGTAGGAGGCTGGGGAAATAGGACATACAATATTCTTTCATTCCAGTCTTCACTTATTGAAGGAATGGAATGGAAGCGGGGGGGGGTTGGTTTCATTCCCGATTGTTACCCTTTTGTTACTTTGGTTCTATACCAGAGAAGGCGGGGCAGGATATCGGTTGTTGTTGTGTTGTCAAGTCTGTGAGTTGTTGTGGTAAATTGTCGTGTTGTTGCACGAGCAACAACTAGTCCGTTGGTCAGGTGTGTCAGCTCTGCGGAGGGATACACTGCTCTGACCAATCGTTGTTTTGTGTGGTGAGTGGAGTTCGCTTGATTCCGACCAGGGCGGAATGCGTTGGGGTAGCTTCACTTCGGTCCCTGGTGTTCGTCGGAGTGGACGTACTCCTTGTAGGTGCGGCGGCAGCGCCGTTAGTTTTGAAGAGTGACTTCGAGTCATAGTTAGTGCCAGGTCCTCGTCGGGGTTGGGTGCCCTTGGCCTGTGCTGAGTCGGTGTCGTCCTTGTTAGCAGCCACTGTCAGCCAGTTGCAGAACTGGTGTGGTTGATCGTCTGTATGTCCAGGTTGGTGATCTGTTAGGTTCGTTGTGTTGTAGTTCGTTGTGTTGTCTTGTATTATGGCGAGTTGAACTGTAGTTGTCTCATGTTGCGATTAGTTGTATGGTGTTCGTTGCGTATACTGGTTGTCTAGTATGATGTTGTCTTGGTTCCGCGATTGAAATTTGTAGTCAGCCGGTTTGTGTTGTTACCTCTTTCCTGTATATTTTTGTAAGTAATGTACATAGTGGTTCCTGAGTTCGATTTCCTCAGGACAGTTTGGCTAGACAATGTGGGTTCAATATAATGACCGTTGATGGACAGTGATGTAGATATTGTTTGTGGTTAGTTCATGGTAATGTCAGTGGGTTCAATAAGAGGGTAGTACGAGGTTGCATTTGGTTGAGGATCATAATATGAGTTAGGTGCAGATGTGTCTGCGTGAATCATAGAGGGGTTTGATGATTGTGCTCAGTCTCAATTGTAAATAGTAGGAGTTCGTTGAAATTGATTAACGATTTCAGAGTTGACCTGCACAGCATTGGAATCGGTTAACTGTGTAGTAAGGCCAAGGCCAGTTTGTGGTCGAGTGGTTTATACTGGGGTACGGTCGTAACCATTCAACTTATATTGGTGTCTTTTCACTTTCGTTACGAGTCAGGGTTCTCGACGCGGGTGTCGTGCGCGTGCGGACTGTATCTGTGACGTACGCATTTGGTACAGGACAGTGAGTCCATATGGTTAGAAGTTTTTTTTTAAAGCAAATGAGTCGTCACACATGCAGGGATGTATGTGTTTGTGACAGAATAGGCTTGGAGAAAGATGTCTTAGGTTGTGGGGAGACAGTCCCATTATGAATTTTAGTAGTCGGAAAGAAGGGAAAGGTAAAGTTTAAGACGAGTGGCTTAGCAGTCGATAGGATAAAAACGGATGATGTGCAGCAGGTAATATTGTATATAGTGTGGTTGTGTTGGCATAACAAGGATTAACCACTGGGTTATCTGACAAGAGATGACATGAGAGTGAGGTGCTGGATGGAAGTTGTAACTGACAGCGCAAAGAGGGGTAATAATGTGAAGGATTGTGGCTGCGAGCCGATTCTCTTGTGTGAACATGCTGGAACTGTAAACCGATGAAATTGATAAGTTTTTTCTCTGAGAGATGTGTATTACTACTGGTTATTGTGTGGAGACGTTTCCTTGTGAAATTGCCCATTTCCTAGATTATTTAGTATGTCCTAAGGGGACCCGTGAAGTCCGCATTGGGATCGCTTAGTTTTCTTTTCTTTTCCGAGATTTGGGTGTGATTCATAATTTCAGATGTAATAGCGTGGATTGGCTCAGAGAGAATATTGTTTTACTGCTGTTGTAAGGGTTGGCAGGAAATGGGTCTGATAACCCCATAGTGAGTAATGAGTTGGGGGATGTGTTCGAAATTCAAGGGGTCACTCTCATGCCCGAGTGGGAAGTAGGCAAGGGAGATGGAGAGTTAAAGCTTTACCAAGTAGCCTATGTGCCTTGATGACTCGGGTAGTAGCAACATTACAGTAGGGGCCTACAGTTGTGTCAGCAGGTATCCTGTTCCGTCCTGAGGCTGGGGCCAGATCACCGCAGTCTACTGCCGCGTGCTGGCAGGTGAGCGGCGCTTTCCAGTGCCTGTTGTTTTCCCGGGAGAGGGAGACCACCCAGGCCGTCTGCCTTCTGTGGGGCAGCTCTCCTCCGGCTACCGGTGCTCTTCCGGGAGTTCTCCGGCGCTGGTTCCTCGTCCCTGTTCAGGCGTCCTGTGAGAGGGCGCTGCACCAGGCCTTTTTCCCTCACCCTTGGTGTCCGACGGGGCCTTCAGAGGAGGAGGCGTCCTACGAGCCCCGGACCCGTCGAGAGGGCGTCTGTTGTGTACGTTGGGTGTCGTGCCCATCGCAGGGGGGAGTCAGTCTGCGGGAAGCCACGGTCAGCGCCGGGG